>PVKS010037096.1:0-18881 GCA_004027875.1 Aplodontia rufa | reverse complement strand
TATATAATATATATATATATATATATATATATATATATATAAAACATTTCACTAATAATTTTTAATTATTTTTATTAGCTAATAAATTTTCTTCGCCAATTTCATTTTATAGAACTTTATATGCAATTAAAAGTATCTGTTTCATATGACAGTTTTTCCTTATGCTGCTTACTAAATTTAAGCCCTTCCAGTTGCCAAATCCACTTGTTTCATGTTTTCCATTATTTATCACATAAACATGGAAATTACAAAGTTATGACATTTCTCCTATGTCAAGATGTTTTAAAGATAATTGTTGGCTTATTTAATTTCTTGTTAAATGTTGATGTAACTTCATATTTAACATTTTTCTGTTAAAGAAGACACTATTCTTGATTTAAAATAAACATTTGTAATTAAAAAATATATATATCAGGAAATTAGTATCTGAGCATACTTTATAAGGAAAAACTTCTTAAAGGATGAAGGCATGAGGGGCAATAAAACAAATAGTACAAGCCAACAAAAGTAATATTGTAGGGACACTTCCATGTTCTGTAGCATAGATGTCTACACCAGAATTACTAGTACTGTTGTCATGCAAAATTGAATGTATTTTCTTAATAATCTCCAGGAGGAAAAAAGGTTTGGAATTTTTGTACCTACATAAAAACAAAAAGCATTAAAGGGGGAATTTGTATACCTGTAACATGGATGAGCCTTTATGTCAAACTTGGTACATTGTTCAGACACCACTAATAAAACAGCTAAATAGGGAATGAGCATATGTGGAGTTGGGATAACTAAATTCAAATTCCCTTGTCTTCCAGTCAGTTTCTTGCCAACATTAGCAGGAGGAGTCATAGAATTATTTGTTTACATCATTAGGAAGGCAATCCATTCTTCCTAAATTACCAATTTATTGTGAAACCACAGAATAACCAATTTCTTACTCAAATTCTTCCCTTCATTTTTTTGCATACTCTTTCAATAAAGAAACAATGGATTAAAGGGAATAAACAGTAGACAAAACTAAGTAATTCTTGTCATTCAAATAGCTCTCTTTAATGGAGTTCTATAAAACCATAACAACGGACATAACATTGTCTGATTAGCCCCACATGGCTATAAAAATCTTGGCTAGAATGTGGTTATCTTACTACTAATCTGATCATCTCCAAATATATTCTTTGTTTTTATTCTCTTCTTCCTTTAGATTATCTCCTACAAAAAGTATTGAGTACAATATAGCACACTCATTCATTCATTCATTCATTCAATGTTATGTATTTAATGCCTCCACTGAGCCCATCCCTACACTTAGTGAAGGAAAACAAGATGAACTCAAAGAACAAAAGGAGTCCTCAATAGAGCTTGGATTTAAATGTCTCCCAAAGGTCCAAGTGATAAGGCTTGTTCCCCAAAGAGGCACTATGTGGAGGTGGGACCTAGAACAAGGTCTTTGGGTCATCATGCACTTGCCCTTGTAGGGGCATAGAAGGACCCTATCCCTTCTTCTCTCTTCTTGGTCATAAGATGAATGGTTTTGCTCTATCATGTGCTCTGCCCATGATGTTGCTGCCTTGCCACAGACCCAAAAAGCAACAAGGCCAACCAATCACAGACTGAGTCCTCAAAAACTATAAACCAAAATAAACTTCTAATTTTTATCAGTTGATTATTTCAGATGTTTGTTATAATAATGAAAAGCTAACTAATCTAGTCATTAATCTCAAAGATTACAGTTAGAGAGGGCAGCATGGAGGACAAATTACACAAAAGCATGAAATTAATAACAGCTGTAAAATGAGGACATGGGAAGATGAGGGTTTGTAATAAAGAGATTTGGTATAATCAAAAAGAGTTTCTCCAAGGAAATGACAATTTTGTTGAAATTTGAAGGTGTTATCTAGGTGGAAAAAGGAGAAGAAAACAAAGATCAGTACATGCAAATGTCTTGTATAGACTTTCTTAAGACTGGTACAAAAGCTGCAAGAATTTAGACAAATAGCTTCTATTCTTGAGGCTAAAGCACAATATCCCTATTTTCATCTACTCAGGGTCAAATGTTTTCAAAATTGAATTCAAGAAGTTACTTGGTTTGTTATTAGAGTCCTGTATTTCTAAGTCTTCTTTGATAGAAGCTAGAAAGAGCAAACTTCTAAGTCTATTATAGTTAAAATACAAGCCTCTTTGATTACCCAGGCATAGATCCAGGTTTTCTGAACATACTAGCTGCAGAGCTTGGTACACATGAATTTTCTATTTATTTCTATCCTCTGCATTATGCTTAGTACCCAGTTAGAAATAATGCATACTGAGTTATTTTGGTTTGATGTGTGATTACACTGCAGTTTGCTTTTATTTCTGTAACTCATGAGTACTTACTGTAGGAAATCATTTTAAAATGAAATGTAAGGGAAAGTATTTGTTAAAGTTTACTATAAAAATAAACAGATTTCTTCCTAGAAGACAAGTGATAGCACTATTGTTAAAAACTATCAACCTAAGACATTTCAAGTTGCTTTAGAAATTATCTTAAATTTTACATTGATGTGACATCCAAATGATTATTTTTACCCTATCATTATCAATCAGAGTCTTAAACATGTATAATATCATAACAAAAGACCACCGTCATCTATCTTGAGAAATATTCACAACTAAGTTCTTAAAAATACATTGATATAGAATTCCTTTGAAGAATAATTACTAGATAAGGCAAATTTAGAAAAAAATTATTTTAGTAGGTAAAAATAATGAATAAAACTTGAACACCGTAAAGCAGCAAAAATTTCTAGCACTCCTGTGTATATAAATGTGCATACACACACACACACACAAACACATATACACACACATACTCTGTGTATAAAGAGAAACAGAAAGAGAGAAAGAAACTTATAATGTCAATGATATGGATCATAATTTGGGGTATGTTAAATCACACAGTATCTTCCTCCAGTTATTTATTCAATGGTTGATTTTCATGCAACTATGTCCACTTACCACTATTTTTAATGAATTATATTAGAAAATAAAATGCAGCAAATATTAAAGCTCCAAATAGCTAAGCTAGACCTGATAAATTCTTTAAATGTAACATTTTATCTATTATATAGTCATATTTTCATTCATTCATTTAAAAGTTCATTAAATTCCTAGGCCTAAGCACTCAAAGAAGAACACCAAGCTCTCATTGCAATGGTACTTAACAATTTTAGAATTGTACAATAAGTGATAAACTTTTTCTTTAAATCTCAAATTAAAACAAGAACATATAAAAGTTCTTTGGTTCATATTCTTCCTCTTTTTTAACTACCATCAACACAATATAGTAGTAACATAGTAATATAGCAAAGGATTTTATTAAATATAGTCACTACTCTGGCATAAAATCAATGGAAATAGACTGAAATGATTATTCATATTTATATATTATTTTACAAATCAAAAATTACTTTACATACCACATATCTCACTTAGTGTATGTGTGCTGCTATGGTTACCCAGATAGAGATGCTAGAGACTGATAAAATGCCTCTGGAAATCAACAGATAAGAGTTTCTAAGCAAGACACCCACACACAGCAAGGCACGCATCCTGTGCAATTCAAAACTGAAGCGAGACGCTGCAAAACCACATAAGTACATGAATCTACCATATGACCAGGACTGAAAGACCTTGAAACAGAGTTGGGATTTCAGGATGCATTTAACTGACAGGAAGGGTCAACTTAATAGGTTAAAAGAAGGAAATACGGAGAGGGATTCCAAGGACAAAGTGCTACTTTGGAAAAGGCACAGAATCTTATAATAAAATTTATGCTAACACAGTTTACAGCCATGTGGCTTGTCTCATTCTAAAGTAACTACAAAATTGCAGTTGGGATCAATATCAGATTCAATAAATGAACGCAATATAATTCATCCAGTATTTCCATCTTGCTCCTTTTATTTCAGGTTTTAAATCTTTTATGTGTACTCAAAAGAAGTTGACAAGCTAAACCATCCAAACATTCCTATAACTAATCTTATTTCCTGGCATGTGATATAAGACCAATGAATCACAGTAACTAACTCAAATAAGTGGCCCAGAATCATTCCTGTTATGAAAATAGGCCGTCTGTTCATTGTCCTCAAAAGCTAAGCGTTGCTCTGGGTGAAAGTTTTTACAGCGTGATTATTCACGTTGGCAAGCTTTGCATACATTGTTTGTTTCATCACCATAAAGATTCTATTTGGTCATCGAAATGTTGGATATATTCTCTGGCATCCTAGGAGCATTCATTCTTCCTCGTAATATGGGAAATTTATTCAGCGCCAGTTAGAAGCATAAACTGCAAGATGATAATGGCTCTGCTACATCCAGAATCATACACAAGCTAGTTTCTTCCTGTTATTAACCAATTACAGAGAAATTTCCTGACTAAAATATCCTTCACTAATTGCAAATAATTATGAGGCTAAACCATATAAAATTCTAGTATTCAATTATTGGACTTATGATAACGGGAGTTTCATAATGAATGAATGAGTTTTGGTTGTTTTTTTTCCTCCCTAGATAAAAGTTGACCATCTCTGAACATCTCAGAAGATACATCCATACATTAGAGTCTATGGAAATGACTCATAACTATCTCCTATTTTCTAGTTATTTCAGATTCCAGAAACCTAACCCACAAAGTGTTCTATTTGCCCTTTGCCCACAGAGGCAAAATCAAAAACATCTCCCTTACATGTGAAGAGGAACACATGTCAAAAATGATTGACTTATTAATGTAAATTCCAGTAAGATAAAGCTGGTTCTCAGAGCATTTTGAAGAACTGGAATTTATAAGCATTTGGGGTGGGGGGATATAGGAATAAAAATTAGAATTCTAGTAAGATACAAATTTGGTGTCTTACAGGGCAATAAAATTATAACTTGTTGGCTTATGTTCTCCCTATGAACAGAAATATTCAAATTAACATGTGTCTGGACTCCAAGCAAATGGAATATAGCAAAGTCAAACACAGATACATTGCCCCAGACAATTAAAATGTCCTTAGATCAACTCATCAAGTGATGCCCCAGTGTGACAAAGAATAAACCTTCTGACCCTACCCAACCCTTTGCCTTATCTCCACGTTTATTTATTTTTTAAGAGAGAAAGACAGTGAGAGAGAGAGAAAGAGAGAATCAATTTTACTTAGTTTTTCACGTGGCCTCTGTTGCTCCAACACTTCCTTGTGTACTTGGTGCTGGGGCCCAAACCCACATCCTAGTGCCAGGCAAGAGCCATAACCGCTGAGCCACCGCTCCAGCCCCTTATTTCCAAGTTTTGATTATTATTTACTAATAACAGGTAAAAGAGAAAGTGTTGTACAGCAGAAGTGAGAGTGCTTGTCTTGAATGAGACTTTTATTGGTAGAGTTTATCTTCACTCTCTTCTTTTGCCTAGTTTTTAAACCCAGGATATTTGCACTAGCATCCTATTCTAAATTAGTCATCCTCACAAATTAAAACCTTGAATAAATTTCAGGTCTTCCAAATCTAGATATTTTTACCTGTTTATTTCCAATGCTGTATTATTAGAATTTGAGTATAGAGTCCTGATTTTTTAGTACTGAGACAAAAACCCATAAAATTATGTAAATCATTTGATAAACTTCTTTCCATGCACATCACCAGATTCCTCAGTACCATCAAATCTATATATTGAAAACTCCTAGAGAGCAGAACAGTTTTCTAAATATGTAACTCTTCATAAATAACAGCTTCCAAAGACCTAAATGAATACTTCACATTCATCTTCATTCCAAGACAATATGCTTAATATTCCTATTCTATTGAAAATACAACCACATTGACTTAAATTTTTAAATATTCTTTATTTAAATAAATTCTTTTTTAAGCCCATCACAACCAGCAAAATAACTTTATGATTTTTTTCATCTTCCTGAAATTGGTCTTCAAGTTCTACTTCCAGGGAAAACTGGAAGCTTTAAGTATACTCTCTTGAGAATAGTGAATTGTAAAAATTAACAGAAGGTGTTTGCTTTAATCTTAAGCCTAAGAACGAATCTACGATATTTAGAAAAGACATAAATGAGAACATCTGTACAAAGGCAGTTATAATCAGGAACTTTATTGTCTGTGGGTCTTAGTTTCATTTTAAGAAGCTACCTGTAAATAAAAATGTTGAATGAGACTATCTCCCCTTTTGAAAGGAAATATTTTAGCAAACATGTAATGCATACAACTAAGTTGAAAAAAGTATCATTTTTGACAGGCCTACTCACCTGGAAACATCAGGGAAATGTAGTAGATATCAGATATCTAGACTTCATCAAGAATAAGTGTCTTGACAAAGTCTTTTTTAATACCCTTAGGAAAGAGATGGAGGAAAAGGAGGTTGAATGCTAATGCAATTGGAAGGATTTGAAAGGAATTCAAAAGCCATTTCTTAAGAATGCTGATTAGTGAAATGATGTCACTGGCTATGGGCTGTCCTGCAGCCCTGTCTTGTTCAACAATTTGATCAGTGACTTGAATGAAGACAGAAAATATATGTGTATTACATTTGCAGATGATACAAAACTTGGAAGGATAAGGAATATGCTGGATGACAGTATACCAGTATCATGAGTCAAAGAGATCTTGACAGCCTAGAGAGATGGGCCAAGGCTGACAAGATGAAATTGAATAAGGATAAATGTAAGGTCAGTACAACAACAACAACAACAAAAGAAATAAAAAGAATACTGCTATTCAAGGGCAAGCTGAGGGCACTGTGGTTTAAAGACAGCAGGTAAAAGACTGGGGAATCCAGTTGCGTTTGCAGCAAGCTCCCCCGTTAGCCAGCAGTGTGCATTGTGGCTAGAAGCTTGCTCTTCAGAGTCAGAAGGATGGGAAGTTAATGTGGTGGATCTGACACTCATAGGGCATCAATATTGGCAAATCACTCAACTCTCCAAACCTTAGTTTCTTTTCATGTAAAAATGATGGTGCTATTAGTAAACTCTTCAACACAAAGTCTACTGTGTGACTTTTCCATAAAAGCATGGAATCTTTTATTAAACCTCTAAATGATTATTGAGCCCTTTCTTAAATACACTGTAGCCTCCTTTCCTACCTTTTAATGGAAGGAGAGGTGGGAAGAAAGACATGAGGAGGTAAACAAGGAAAAGAAATGAAAAGAAAGAAAAAAACCAACTAATATATATTGAGCAGCTACTTTAATCCAGGCACTGTAAAAGTCACACTATGCATATGAATTCATTTAATTTTCAGAAGATAGTGTAAGAAAAATCATTTCCACGTTAGACATGAAAAAACTGAGATTTAAAGGAGTAGTTTCCCCAATGCCAAAACACCAAGTGGCAAGTTAGAATTAGAATCCGTGCCTACACTCCAAGACCAAAACCCCCATTCGTTTCAAAACAGTCTTTCATAATAACTTAAGTGGAAAGTATCCTCAACATTCTTTCATTCCATCTGCATGGTATGAAGTTCAACTTAAAATATTTTTCTATTATCAGACATATTAAAGTTATTTGCTTTGGTTGAATCTGTGAGAATTTATTTTGACACATTGGGATTATGTCTATGATTTAACTTGCCTATATAAAGCAACATAATCATCCCATTTCTTTCATGGCAACCCGTCCCATAAATGGTTCCCGAAAAGCTTTCTTCCCTGGGCCTTTTTAAAAGTAATTGTGCTCCTTTATGTTTTTAAGTCCTGTCTTCTTTTTATTTTTCACTGACTGAGCAGTGAAAGCCTACAGCAGTAGTGGAAGAACTACTTCTTATTTAAACTGAAAGAAAAGTTTATCCCACCTAACATAAAGATGCAATATTATGCACCCATATGTCACCACCTATACTAAAGTAATTTGGAAAGAGACCAGTAAAGTAGACACAGGTATTTGGAGAGTGTTATGTGCCAACCACAATCACCTCCCCATGCCCCCACACACATACATGCCATTCTTCTACACCAAAGTTAAATTTCACATTTGCTATGAAGTGCTGCCTGATCACATCCCCACCGCAGATGAGACAGGACTACGGCTTCCCTTGCTCCATGTCTTCTCATACCTCTCATACAACATGCATTGCACTACATTGTAAATGTTTGCTGATATAACAGAATGCTAAGGTTAAAGTTAATTGAGGTTCGTGTATTCAGAGGTTCAGTCCATGGTTGGCTGGTTCCATTGGTCTGGGCCTAAGTGAGGTGGAGCATCATGTGGAAGGGAGTGGCAGAAGAGCACTGCTCTGCTCATGGCAGCCTAAAAGCAGAGATGGAGAGGGAAAGGGGCTGCAATGAGGAAGAACCCCCCAAGTGGCCCACCAACTCCCACCATGAAGCATCTGCCTATAGTTACCCAATTAGTCCCCTAAAACTAGGATGGACTGATTAGGTTGAAGTTCCCATGATCTAATCATTTATTTCCCTCTGAACATTCCTGAATTGACACAGAAGTTTTGTGGGAGACACCTCATATCTAAGCCACAACAGAGTCCTGTCCTCTGTAGGGAAGCTCTCATACCTGATGCAGGAGCATCAGTGAGGCTACTCTTCAAGCAGCATGTGAGCCCTGGAGTTAGAAGGAGCATAATTAACTGGCGTCTCACCCTAGAAGTCTGGAGGCAGTATACTGGGCTAATGAGTTACAATTATCTCAAAGCTTTGGAGTGTTGCTGATATGTGTAGGGAATAATTTGCAATCCCCGAATTTGCTGGGGCAAGGCATTTTTCAATTTATTACAATTTTATTTTGAAGTTTACTCTATGGAAAATGCTCTTAAAACTGCCAATAACCACCTGCTCATGAAGAAATTCAATAAACACTTCTCAATCCTTGCGATGACTCACCATCTCTGAATGATGTAGCATTTCTTATTCAAGCTTTCACCTTCCTTGGTTTCTATGATCGTTCAGTAAGGTATTGTGCAAAAGCCATGTGTTTTGAAGACAAACTGATCTAAATTTGATTTAATGCAATCAATAAATGTTTATTGAGTGCACAGTTTGTACCAAGAACTAAGCTAGGTCCTAAGGATCAATGGTAAAAAAGGCAGACTTGGAATTACATGCCCTCGCTGTGCTTAATACTTAACCAAGCTATACCACTTTCCAGCTATATTATCTTGGGAAATTTTATTAAGTTATCTGAACTAAGCTTTCTCATGTATAAAAGGAGAATAATGTTACTATTCATGAGGACTGTTATGAGGATTAAATGAGGCAGATTTTGTAAATTGCCTATCAATCTCTAATAGACACATAATAGTCATTCAATAAATGTTCAAGCATCTCACCTTCGCACTCTCTCGTCACCATCTAACCCATTCTTGCATACTTTTTATGCCCTACTGCTTCTCCTCCACTCATTCTTTAATTATCTCAGTCCTGCTCTAGTAATCTGCTATGAAATGCCTGCATTCCCCAAAGCTTTCCCAGCTCTGTCGTCTTTCATTCTTCAGTTTCTCCCTAAGGCAGCCTATTCACTCCCTTGGCATCAACTACCACCTCTTGCAATTGCTGCTTCCAGTTAAGTCTGCCAAAGCAATCTGTCTTCAGTTCCTGCCCCACATTAACACGCTGCCTCTATCTTAATACGTCTAAAAATAAACTCACCGTACTTACCTGAAATCTACTCCAGTCTTCATGCCACTAATATCAATTAAATTTATTTAAACAAACATTTGTTAAACACCCATTCTAGATGAAATTCTTCTGGAGCTAGGGACTCCTGCTCCCAAAGGATACCCTTCTGGACTGTCCTTCACTAGCTGAAGTCTCACTATTTGCTCTCAGAAACCCAGGAACCAATAAGACTTGGTCAGCCAGGGATCTTGTATCTACAAAACATTGTAACATGCATAGTCAGTGATTGAGAATGTTTAATTAGCTAAATTCTATTTAAATTAATAGTGGAGACAGAAAAATATAGTCTTACAGTATAATGACTCTAGGAATGGCAAATAATCCAGAAGCATAGTGTGAGTATGAACGGAGTAATAGGAGTCAAATGTGAAAAGGTGCGTTGAGATCAATCTTGGAAGCTTTTAATGCAAAAAGCAGTGACCCAACCTTTCTCTAACAGTATCCAATAAACAAAGATGGCTAAATGATGTTAGCCTGATAAATCTAAAATAATGGAAAACTGGCTAAAAGTTTTAGAAAAAAATGAAAAACTATCACAAACTATTAATTAAGATTTTCCTGTTGGTACCATGAACTAGAGAAACTACATTCAGGGAGAGGATTTCAAATGCTATTGTAATGAAAATATACTCAAAGAGTTGGAATTGAACGTTTGCATTTCAGAAAGACTTTTTCATTGTTGCCCCAAAATGGAAAGACTCAAATATTCACCAACTGGTCAGAGGATAAACAAGTTGTGGTACAACCAGGTACACATTTGATGGACACAATTCTGTGATAAAAAGAAATGAACTATATTGATACACACAATGAGATGAATAAACTTCAAAAGCATTTGAGTTATAGTAGTCTCATACAAAAGTCTGCATACGGAATGATTTCATTTGTTATATTTCAGAAAAGGCAAAATCATAGGATAGGGAACAGATTGACAGTTGACATGAGCTCGGGGTTAGAGGAAGCAAATGACTGCAAATGGCCACAAGAGAATAATACTTTTGGATGTTGAAAATATCCTGTATTTTTATCATAGTGATAGTTAGATGAGTATATACATTTGTCAGAACTCATTGAACTTAAAAAGAGTGAATTTTATTGTATGTAGATTATGCCTGGAAAAAAAATCTAACTTTTTAAAAATGATGCTCTAGTGAGGGCTGGAGAGGTGGCTCAGCTGTGCAGTGCTTGCCTGACATGCAAGAGGACCTGGGTTCAATCCCCAGCACCACATATAACTAACTGAGGAAAAACAAAAACCATATAAAAAATGAAAATCTCCACCCCCTAAAAAATACAAATACTCTAGTGAAAGTCCTTTACAAATATCCAAATTAGCCAGCCACAATGGTGCATACCTGTAATTGCAGTAGCTCAGGAGGCTGAAGCAGGAGGATCATAAGTTAAACTTAGCAAGACGGTGTCTCAAAATAAGAAATTAAAAGGGCTAGGGATGTGGCTCAGTGGTTAAGTGTCCCTGGGTTCAATCTCTGGTACCAAATAACTAACTAACTAAATGCATAAATATACAAATTAAATCTGATGGTAGGTAAACAAATTAAGAAATTAATTCTAAAATGCAACAAAAGAAACAAATAAAAACATCAATAACTAGTTGCATATAAAATCAAAGGAGTAACTTTATTCTGAAAGCATGGTAGACTCACTAGAAGAAGTACAGATTCCAGGTCAGGTCAATTCATGCCCGCTGAGTTTAGAAGTCTATCAACCAGTGAGAAATAAAGACAGTAGCCAAAAAGAGAGGCAGGGTTAGAAATCAGAGATTTCTAAATAGCTTGCATAGCATTTTACATTTGTATTTATAGACTTAGATGAGACTTTTAGGTGAATGTTGAAGAATGGGTGTATTATAGCCATCCATAATTAGGCTTCAGAAAGGAAAATAGAAAATATTCCCAAAATAGAAAACTTTAGGAAATGGACAATAACAATCTCTAATGTTTTAAGGATTAAAAAACAAAAAATAATTAAATGTGAAATTTGAAGTCATTCAGTGACCATAAGTAGTACAATTTTGAAAACAGAAGGGTGGGAATTCAGATAACAAGAGTTTAAGAACAAAAGCTTTTCAATGACTTGAAAATAGTAAAAGGTTTCTATTTTTGCAAAGATTGAAAACAATAAAAGGAGCTTTTCCCCCAAGATTGCCTAGAGGTTATTACTAGTAACCTATGTTTTGGCCCAACAGAGAAATGATGCTGATAAAAAGACGAGCAGGAAAGAATTGGGGTGGTTGTTTTGTTTGTTCAGTTTTTAAGCACTTAGTTCCTAGGCTCTGCAGAACTACAATAAAAGCACAAATATTTATGGAGGGCTAAAATATCAACATTCCATTCATCAGAAGGTCTTGAGGCCCTAGGATATGTGAGGTCACCAGCTTCAAATCTACATGAGACTGATTTATACCAAAGCCAACTAAATAATTAACAATGAAAGCACAACTGCTAGCACAACTTCCTTGAATGGGGTCAAGAGCACCATAATTTCCCAAAGGAAGAAACTTCTGCAGGGAAGCAAGGTTCACGCTACAAGATGTTTGTCAATCCCAGCCTTTAGGTGACCAACTCCATTGCTGTGGTTTTTTTTTTTTTTTTTTTTTTAACAAGAGAGAAAGACAGAAAGAGAGAGAGAATCAATTTTTATTGAGTTTTTCACATGGCTTTCATTGCTCCAACACTTAGTTGTATATGTGGGTGCTGGGGTTTGAACCCGTGTACTTGCACATGTCAGGCAAGTGCCATAACCGCTGACCCACCACTCCAGCCCCACTGCCATGTTTTTTTAAAAATACAGACCCAGAGTTTATAACAATTGAAATGCTTTTGAAAATGCAAATGCCTGTCCTTTACTACAACTAGATTAGAACTTCTAAGAGAGGGAGCCAGTCTCACCACACCACACAAATAATTGGGAAGCACACAGAGAACCTCTTAGGTAAGGTCTGTGTCCACTTCCGCCTGTCACCATTTCAGTCTGGCTTCTGTTACCTCACTCTGTGCTCCCACAGGAATCTCTAATGATAATCTTAGTTTTCAGCTTCAAGGACGTACTTCTCATTCACTGTCCTAAAACAGCAAACATTTTTGCCATTCTTCCTTTCTTGGTGTCCCAACGCCTTAACTGCCCAGGCAGTATTCTCCCAGGGTTCTTCTCCTGTTCACTTGAGCTGTTCTCTCCATTTTTCTTGCAGAATCCTCTTTGGCTAACTTGGTCCGTCCAGTGTAGGTTGTCCCAGAGTTCAGTCCTCACGCAGCGTTTGTATTGCTTAGCTTTCTTCTAAGATAATTTCATTCATTCCCATTGCTTTTTCTGTTGACTGTATTTATAGAAGTCCCAAATCTTTGTTTTCAGTCCTGGTTCTTAACTGCGGTTGCTAACCTCCAGTGCTCACCAGATAGCTGCCTCATGGATCAAATAAGTTTGAGTCTTTCCAAAAAGACTTGAGAGCTGGGGGGGCAGACTCACACAAACTCTGGGTAAAAGTGGGCAAGTGCTCTGTGAGAATTACCAAAGAGTGGGACGATAAAAGACCTACTGTGACCAGGTGACATCAGCCAGGAAAACAAAGCAATGGACTGAGTAGATTGATCCCAGACCAGTGAAACTGCACCCAGATGATACTGTCAGTTTTGCATTGATTGATTGATTGAGAGAAAAGGCAGTGAGACTGACTGCAGGTGGGGAGGCAGAAGTGGGGCAGGAGCTTCATGGGGAGCAGGACAGGGAGCTACAGAGGTATTGACCTGGCCCCTGAGGCCGTCCACAAGCAGACTCCTCCACTCACAGGGAGACTTACCAGGGGAGAACCCCCCATCCATTATCTTAAGCAAGGCAATAATAGGAATTCTTAGAGACCTTAGATTTAGCAGGTGTTTAATCTAAAGTGGTCAGAACATTCCAGGGTCATCATGTCTGAAAGTGATTTCCCTTCCTCCACTCTCTGTTTCTCTAAATGTCCAATTACAAAACGTTTCAAAAAGAAAATAATCCACTGCATTTGTAGCCTCCACAGAGATTAAGGAGATGTTAATATTTTATCGTAATTGCTTTGGATCGTTATCCTCTCCTGTAGAAGAGATAAGTTGGTGATTAGATGGCTAAAGCCACCCCAGCAGACAATTTCTCTTCACTGTGTTCCCCAGAGTTCACCACTAAGCTAAAGTTGATGTTTGTCAGTCTCACACCTATTTTTATTACTTTGCTTCAGTGAAAGCATAAATTATAAATCTCAAGTTTGATTCAGCCTTGAATAAAATTAAAGGAATGTATGCCATTGTAGTAGTTGAGAAAAGTCTTGGATTGAAAAAATACTTTGGTTTTCTTGTTTTGTTTATTTTTGCTGTTGTTTTTCTTGTTGTTTTTTTGTTTGGGGGGGTTGGGGTTTTGTTGGGGTTTTTTTGGTTTGGTTTGGTTTTTCGTTTGTTTGTTTTGGTTTTTTTATTTATTTGGTTGGTTGGTTCTTGGTAGTAGGGATTGAACCCAGCAGTGCTTAACCACTGAGCCACATCCCCAGTCCTTTTTATTTTTCATTTTGAGACAGGGTCTTGCTAAGTTGCTCAGGGCCTCACTACATCGCTGAGGATGGCCTCAAACTTGTGATCCTTCTGCCTCAGCCTCCTGAGCCACTGGGATTACAGGCATTTGCCTCCACACTCGACTGAAAAAAAAATATTTTGAAATAACAACTTTGAGAAACCAAAGCATTGTGTGAGCCATTATTTATCTCAGGAAGATAAAGAAGAGAAGATTGCAGAATATTAACACTCTACCAACCAGTGAAGCAAAATAAGCAAAGAGCTCTGAGGTTGGCCAAGGGAGACAGCAATATTACCTAAATCTAAATCTACGAGCATTTTGCTTGTTGTTTTCCTTAAAGAAAATGCCTTTCTTCAATATTTACAGAGACAGAGAATGAAGGTCCCTAAGATCTGCTACAGCTAACTACCAAGTTTACAGATATTTATCAAAGAATATGACCCTTACCCCAAGGTACGTGGTAATTCTAAATCTTTTTCCAGGAAATTTTACTTCTCATCCAAGCAATATACATTTGTAGTAAAAAATCAAAATTTAGCCACAAAGTTACAAATATTTTATAGACCTTGTGATATTTACCCAACTCCATAAATGTAAAAGGAGGATGATTCTTCTTGTTCTTCAGAAAGCATTGGACTCCTTGGGTTTGGATTTGACTAGAAAATACTTACATTCTCTAATTAAAAAAAAAAAACAAAACCAGAGACTGGAGCAGTAGCTCAGCAGTTACGGTGCTTGCCCACCATGCACTAGTACATGGGTTCAAACCCCAGCACCAAAGTATAAAACTAAAACTAAGAGCAACGAAGTCCATGTGAAAAATTCAATAAAAATTGATTCTCTCTCTCTCTCTCACTGTCCTTCTATCTTTACAAAAAAAAAAAAAGCAAAGTGCTTTTAATAGATTCAAGTTCAAACACAATGCAATGCAAAAGCATCATTTTTCTTCTTCCAAGGCTTCAGTGTAATTATAAAACTCATATCAGATAATACTTTAGTATTAATATTTAAACTTTAATATAAAAACTGTATTAGGCATTGAAGATAGATAATTGATATAGTGTAAGTATGCACTTAATATTTTGCATAAATAGTAACATCTTAACATTATGGATATTATGGATTTTTCAAAGTCTTTTTTTCTTGTTTTGAGAAACAGAATCAACTTTGTCTTTTAATCTGGGTTTTTGTGTTTCTGACACTTAGTTGTATACGTGGTACTGTGATTGAGGTCCCTTCACATGCCAGGCAAGCGTTGTAACTGCTGAGCAAGCACTCCAGCCCCAACATTATGTTTTAAATCTTATTCTCAAGGTGTATGAGAATCTACTTTATGCCTTTAGACAAAAATGCTGGATCACAAAGTATACACATCTTAAAGTTTACAAGATATTATAAGTTGCATTTCCAGTGCTTATATGGAGTTACCTTCCCACAGCAATTTATTTTTACTCTCCTGCATTCTCACCAATATTTACCAATGTTTGTCCTACTGGTGTGTATGAATATGATGGACAGAAAGTGGCATATGAATCTTAGTCAATCTGAATGCTTTGGTATGGGTGAAGTTGAGCATATTTTCATATTTATTGCCAGTTAGTCCTTTATGAATTGCCTGTTCATATTCTTTGAACATTTTACTGTTATGTTGACTGCTATTTTTTTTATTTGTACAAGTCCTAGACACTGATCCGTTATTTGTGTGCTTTGTAAATATTTTCTACCACTTTGTGGCTTATGTTTGTTTTTTGTTAATGCTGTTTTTCATCACATGGAAGCCACAGTCTTTGATGAAGAAACTAAAAATTTGTGGTTAATCATTAAATAATTTGGAAACTTTTTTTCCCTCTCAGCAAGCACTGAAGAGAGACATATTGCTAATGTGTAAAAATACAGCACACACAGATCCAAATTCAAGCAATATCTTTGTCCTCCTCTCCCCATAATTTCTTACCAATTCATTGTCTTCTCCACTTTGAGTGAAATGAAAATTCATTTCTGATTCTTAAAAAGTTCTTATTCCAGCCTGGGTACCTCATTACATATTTAAGATAATTGTTTATCAAATTTTACCCATATTCCTAATATAGTCATGCACCACATAACACCATTTTGGTCAGCAGTGGACCCACATATGATGGTGGTCCCATAACAAGACAAAACATGAAAAGTCTATAAAACCTGGCGGTGCTGCAGCTGTCTAAGGTCTCAGTGCAACACGTTATTCATGTTTGTGGTGATACTGGTGTGAACAGAGAGACTGCACTCCCCTTCGTGTAAAAGGATAGCAGAAATAGTTATGTTCATCTCATAATATTTGACCATGACAATAAGGGACTGTGTTCCTGTTCTGTGTATTTACTGTCCTATGCTTTTTATTGTTATTTCAGAGCATAAAATTCCACCCTATTTGTAAGGGTTGGAATAAGTCATGCCCTCATGATGGAAAGTCATTACAAGGAGGAAGATACCGGCACTGTCACTGAACTTTTGTTTAGTAAATAAACAAATGCATGAATACAGGCTATTTTGTCTCCGGATGAAATATTTCAACATATATATCTTTAAAAATAATATGTTCTCATGTTGGGTGTAAACTTTCAGCAAAGGTACTTGGTGTGGTTAAAGCAGTTTTTTTTCAAATAATAGATCACATTTTGAAAATCTATGAGAACGTATCAGACAATCAGCTCTGATTTAACATAGTTACTTCTATGAGGAAAAAAAAGGTAAATAAGAAAATTACTATATCAATAATGCAGTGAAATTACAAAGATATAATTTTTTTATTTGTTCAACATAGTCTTACATATAGGAGGGAACCTTTGCCACACATTCATGAACACATGGATATTGACAGAGCAAGCCAAGGCTGATGCCAGTTCATGATCTCCCCCCTTTGAGTTCTCCCTGATCCTACGTTTCCCCTACTTTACCCCCATGTTAGTTGGGCTTCTCATGGAAGTCGAAGGTTCCCCACTGGGTTGATAACCCCCCTACTCCCTCCCTCCAGTTGCCTTGATATCCCTCCTAGTCCCTTCCCCACTCCCTGCCCCCTCCCTTCATCCTCCAGCGTCTTAGGCAAGGTTCCTCCTGCTCCTGTAAAAATTCACCCATGTTGAGGTTATTATTAGCTATTAGCTTAGCCAACTTTTAGTCTGTTTCCAATTGTATTCTAGCTTCCACATATCACAGAAAACATTCGGCCTTTGAGTCTCTGAGTTTGGGTTATTTCATTTCACTTAAATTTTTCCATTTCTATCCACTTGGCTGCAAATGGCATGATATCATTCTCTCTGATAGCAGAGTAGAATTCCATTGTACACATATACCACAGTTTTTGAATCCACTCATCCGGTGAGGGGCATCTGGGTTGGTTCCATAGTTTAGCTATAGTAAATTGAGCTGCTATAAACATTGATGAAGCTGTATCTCTGTGGTATGCTGATTCTAACTCTTTCGGGAAGATAACCAGGAGTGGGATAGCTGGGTCATAAGGTGGTTCCAGCCCTAGTTTTCTGAGGAGTCTTCACACTGCTTTCCAGAGTGGCTGTATAAGCTTCCAGTCCCACCAGCAGTGTGACAGTGTTCCTTTCTTCCCACAGCTCCTCCAGCATCTGTCATAGTTCATATTCTTCATTTTTACCACTCTGACATGAGTGAGGTGGAATCTCAGTGAACTTTTTGATTTGCATTTCTCTAATTGCTAATGATGTAGAGATTTTCTCATATATTTATGGGCTTTTTGGACTTCCTCCATTGAGAAATTTCTATTTAGCTCCCTAACCCATTTATTGATTGAATTATTTGTGGGTTTGATATTCAGTTTTTTTAGTTCTTTGTATATTGCTGGATATTAGCTCTCTGTCTATGGTGTAGTAGGCAAAGATTTTCTCCCATTCTGTAGGTTTTCTCTTGACACGCTTGACTAATTCTTTAGCTGTGCAGAAGCTTTTAGTTTAATGGCATCCTGTTCATTTATTCTTGGCTTTAATTCTTGAGCTATGGGAGTCTTGTTAAGGAAGTCAGTGCCAACACCTATGTAGTGTGTGTTGATCCTACTTTTTCTTCAAGCAATTGTATAGTTGCTGGTTTAATTTCTAGATCCTTGAACCATTTTGATTTAATTCTTGTGCAGGGTGAGGGGTAAGGATCCAATTTCAGTTGTCTGCATATGGCTGTCCAGTTTTTCCAGCACCATTTGTTAAACAGGCTGTCCTTCTTCCATGCTATGCTTTTGCTCCCTTTATCAAATATCAGATGGTTAAAGATTTGAGGGTTTCTCTTGGTATCTTCTGTTCTGTTCCATTGCTCTTCATTTCTGTTTTGATACCAATAACATACTGGTTTTTGTTACTATAATTTCAGATCAGAAATTGTGACTCCTCCTACTTCCTCTTTCTTGCTTAGTAATATTTTGGCTATACTGGGTCTTCTGTTATTTCATACAAATTTGAGAATTGCTTTTATTATATCCGTGAAGAATGTGATTGGTATCTTGATGGGGATTACATTGAATCTGTATAGGGCTTTCAGTAGAATGACCATTTTGCTTATATTGATTCTGCTTAACCAAGAACATGGAATGTTTCTCCATCTACTCAAGTCTTCTGCAATTTCTTTTTTTAATGTTCAATAGTTTTCATTGTAGAGATCCTTTATATCCTTTGTTAGATTAATGCCCAAG
>PVKS010037095.1:0-18886 GCA_004027875.1 Aplodontia rufa | reverse complement strand
ATTATTGTTTATTTTCTTCATCTTTGCCATTCTGACTGGCATAAGGTGATATCTTAATGTGGTTTTCATTTGCATTTCTCTGATTACTAGAGATTTAGAGCACTTTCTCATGTATTCATTGGCTTGATCAATGTCCTCTGGTGAGAAGTTTCTATTTAGCTCTTTGGCCCATTTATCAATTGGGCTGTTAGTGTTTTTGTAGTTGACAAGGAAAATCGTTTTAATAGGCAATTCTGATACTATTTTAAATAAAATTGGACTATTTTCTAATGAGTCCACCAAAA
Organism: Aplodontia rufa; assembly: GCA_004027875.1. NCBI lineage: Eukaryota > Metazoa > Chordata > Mammalia > Rodentia > Aplodontiidae > Aplodontia > Aplodontia rufa. Next base: position 18,602 of record PVKS010037095.1, on the reverse strand, counting down.
GTCAGACATAATAGGGACAGAGGTAGAAGAGGGTCTTGGGACAGATAGTAGTTGATGAAGACAAGTCCTAAATATCAAGGGGACACCCCGGTTAGAAGAAGTAAGTGTGCCTTTGTTCTGGAAGTCACCAGAGTGCTGTAGGAGACTCCAACTAGAAAACTCAGCTCTAACTAGGTGATGATGTGCTGCGTATCTCAAGAAGCTGAAGAGAGGATTTGGAGTGTTTTCTCCGTAAAGGGCAACTTGTTCAAAGCTGCTACAATAAGTTCTCACCGTACCTAAAAGACAGATTTGCCTTAGTTGACTCTTACTGAGCAAAAATGTTCCTGGGAGGAAAAAACAGTATAATAATTCATAGAGATAAGCCAATAAGTTATCTTCTGATATCCACCACCACATTTTCTGACCTATGTACTCTGGTTTATTGAATCTCATTTAACTAATTATCAATAGCTGTTCCAAATTTAATTTTCCTCATAGATGGTACATTTTATTTATTTACATGCCATATAAATGCATAATCACCATAATTCAGTATAGATTTGGTTTTTAGGATAATGTGAACAGTAACATTTTTGTGAAAGATCGTTGATGTGCACATTGATTTAAAACACACTAACAAAAAACAGTGATTTGACATGTTTCCAAATATCAGAGTAGCTGTCCTTTTTTTTTTAGCAGTTAATATCCTTTATTCTTTTTTTATTAGATGTATATAGAGATACAATTGAGGGGGAAACATTATCAAACCATCAATAACCAATGTATATATACTTAGTTATCCAGGGCTAATGCCAAATAATGGATGCCCAGCTTGGGTTTCCCCTGTTGCTGTTTCCCCCAGAAGAACTCTTGTGTTAAATGGGATCTCGTGGAGGAATCACATCTGCTTCTGAGATGGTTCCCCCATATTCCCACTCTCCAGTCTCCTAGGAGTTCTTCATATGCCCTCCCCCCTCCTCATCCCCCTCCCTACGCCTCCAAGTAACCTAGGGAGCCATCCCCCTATTGCGTTAAGAATCATACAATTTGAAGTTATTGTTAGCTTAGCCATCTAACCTACTGCTTCCCCATGTATTCTAGCTTCTACAGATGAGAGATACTATTCGGCCCTTGAGTCTCTGAGTTTGGGATACTTCACTGAGCATAATTCTTTCCATCTCCATCCATTTGGCTGCAAAAGCCATAATATTGTCTTCTCTAATGGCTGAGTAGAATTCCATTGTATATAAGTACCAAAGTTTTTGTATCCACTCATCGAGTGAGGGGCATCTGGGTTGGTTCCATAGTTTAGCTATAGTAAATTGAGCTGCAGTAAACATTGATGAAGCCATATCACTATAATATGCTGATTTTAACTCTTTTGGGGAAATACCCAGGAGTGGGATAACTGGATCATAAGGTGGTTCCATCCTTAATTTTTTGAGGATTCTCCACACTGCTTTCCATAGTGGCTGAACCAGTTTGCAGTCCCACCAGCAGTGTAACAGTGTTCCTCTTTTCCCACAGCCCCTCCAGCATCAGTTATTGTTAGAATTTTTCATTTTTGCCACTCTAACAGGAGTGAGGTGGTATCTCATTGAAGTTTTGATTTATAGCTGTCCTTCTAACCTTAGGGGGCAGTGGGATTCCAGATGTTGGTTACCCCATGCAAAGAAACTCACAGGCCTTCTTTGCCATATGCAGAGATACTGTGCTAAATTAATCCAAAATGTACAGATTTTTTGCTTTTCCCTTGCCAGTAAGGGATTCAGAAAGAAACCCTTAAATGCTTTCTGAGAAGTAAACTGAAAAGAAGTTTTTATTCCTTATTCTTCTTCCTTGCATTCCTCCCCAGACCCTTGTCTCTGGACCCCTGTCCCACCTGCATGACTATTCTATTCCATTCTGTGGTTCTTTACCCAACATCCTGGTTATTTTTGTACACTTGACATTTGAGGGGGTAAGATCTTTACTATCACCCATACCCAAAGCAACAACAGGACTCTTATTTCTATCTTTATATATGGCTCTTAGGAACATTCACAGATCAAATGAGATGATAAATATTAAAGCAAGTTAAAAGTAAAATAACCAGGGATTGGGGATTTAGCTCAGTGGCAGAGAGCTTGCCTAGCAGGCGCAAGGCCCTGAGTTCAGTCCTCAGCCCAAAAAAGAGTAAAATAACCAGGGATATGGTTTGTGAAGAGATAGAAATCCATAGTAAGTAGAAAATACAGGTCTCTCTTTCATGTGTAATGGGACCTTCGATTGACTGAGCAAGGACTCTCTTGGACAGAGTGCATTTCTTTAATCTTTCTAAATGATCTGTGAAAGAGCCTTTGAGAGTCTCATAAGATCAGACCTCAGATACAGTTTTACCCTTTTAGTAAAGTTTTAAAATAGTTCATAACGTTGCATAATGCTGTATAATTGGAAGTTAAATTCCCACTACAAATAGCATCTTTGAACTCTCAGATACTAAATGGAGCCATCTTTTGGGATGTTAAAGATGTGTAGTGAAAAAAGAAAGTAAAATAAACAGAACATGTACTTTGATTTATTTTCTGTCATATGCCAAAGATCCAAAACCCTTCAGGTACTTTTATCCATAATGTCTATTGAAAAACTAAGAAGTGAATATTACAGATTTAATATCCAAAATTTAAACAGCCAGAGCTTAATGTGTGTCTGCTGGAAGCATTACCCAACAGTTGTCCACCCTCTCTCTGGTGTTTAAAAGTCTAAGTGGATCCTCCATTTATTGAGTGATTGGGTAGACAGGTAGGAGAGGGGTGCTTTCTGCGTACTTAGTGACTTGAAATACATGGAAACTATGCTGCCTGTGGCCTTCTTTAGAGAGCAGGCTGCTCTGAGCACTGGTGCTATCAGGTTAGTATGCAGAATGCATGCAGAAGGAAACCTATACCCAGGCTGGGGAGCTCGTGCAGCATCTGCCACACTCTGCCCAGCTGGGGGCCTTGCAAGATGTCTAGGACAGGGGTAAAGTGCACTCTGAGCTGGCTCTTGTCCTGGGGTCCCCCTCCATTGCAGATAACACCATCGAGTTTGGAAACAGTTTCTAATGATGCTTGACTTCCCAGCGGTCCTGTGGGAGACAGAATTGTCCGGTATGGAGAGGGTATTGTGTGTCTTTGCCACTTTTCCCACAGCCACACTCAAATGGTTGCATGTGGGCCCTCCCTGGACCAGCCTCAGTGCCCTGCAGCCTCACAAAGGGAGAAAGCACGGGAACCCAGGAGAAGGCTGTTGCGAGGGGGGATTGTTGCTGATTTTATTGACTTTTCTTTGCAGACTAAATCCCCTCCCTCTGGTTTAAACAGCTCTTCTCATTCTGACACTTTTATGAGGTTCATTTAGACTACAGTTTTTTGAGTACCAAGGGGAAAATGTGCTCCACGCCAGGGCGTAGACTTGGCAGGGATTGTCTTAATGAAGGCTTGCAGTGTGGGTGGATTTAATAGGGAACGTACGCTGTAGTACTTGGCATAATTTGATGTACTATTTTTCTTTTTATGTGGTATTTGAGCACTTTTATATAAATGTGTGCCTTTATTTTGTCCTCCAAAGAGTTTTTAGCATAATGGGTGAATGAGCTCTTTTCTAAAACCATTCGAGATCTACGATGATTTGGAAGCTGATGTATTAGCATTCTGCTTATATAGAAGTTATCCCTGAAATAAGGCAGCTAATCACTGTACATGGAACTCGCCTTGATTATTCTTTTTCATCCCCTTTCATTATTAGTGTTACCATTATTACTTTTATGACCACTTCCTCTGCACCCTGCCTCATTCCTCTCTCTTGTCCCCTCAACAGCAGCAGCATGAACTTAGAAGGTGATTAGAGGTGCCCCTTTCTTCTCCTTGCTGCCCTCTGATGTGGGAGGGAGGACAGGGAACTGGATTTCCACTTCTTCCATTCCTAATGGGCTTGCCCCTTTGTATGTTCTGTAAATGCCTTCTGATTGATTGCTAATGAGCAATGAAAACACCTCCAGGTGGGCTGCATTTGGAAAAAGCAACCCGAGTTGAGGTTTGCAGGGTTGCTAAGGTAGCGAGCTCATGGGTACCAGTGACTGATTTTTTCCCAAACCTTGGAGCCAGATCTTGAGTCAAACTTAAGAAAATCATTTCAAATGTCTACATTGGTCTGATTATCCCAGGAACACGGTAGGTGGTGAATGTCACATGACACCCAACCCCTTCATAAAAAAAAAAAAATCTAAAAAAAAGTTTTATAACCATTCCAACATCACCTCAGTAGAACCCAACAGCTAGAAAAGTGCTGTGTGGGCACCTCTTCAAAATTTTCTAGATGCATGTGTCACGGACAGCAACATTTAAGAATCACGTAGCAACTAATATTTGGGTGCTTGCCATATATCAGGCACAGTATCGAGCCTTTACATCCTTACAGCCCCCATCATGTGGGCACTGTCATACTTCCTATTTTTAGCTTGAGCATATTGAATGTACAGAGGATAAAAACTAGCTTGTTCAAGGTCATGTGGATACTCGGTGCTAGAGATGGAACTGGAGCCCAGTCCTCATTCCAGAGCTGACTCCTTTCTCTGCTAATCTACACTGTTCTCCAAGGATCTCCTTGTAGATTCTGACTTCAGAGTTTTCAGCCTCCCTCTTAAGCTCTCTGCTTCAACCAGCAGCAGCAGCATAGGTATTTTGAACCAGAGTTCATGGTGTGGGGGACAGCTGTGTGCATCGTGGGCTGTCTAGCAGCAAGCCTGGCCTCTGTTTGCTAGGTGCTCATACAACCACCACTGTCTCTGCTTGTGACATCCAAAAATGTCTCTGGATGGTGCCAAATATACCCACTGGGGAGGGACAAAATCGCCCATATTTGCAAACATCTGAGGATTCGGGACACATGGCACATCAGTAAGGGTCGGATACGCCACAGGAACATAGGCCCCAAATCTTGTGGCTCAATCCACACAAGTTCCTTTCCTCCTCCTGTAACAGCCCTTTATAAGTACAGTGGAATCCAACAGGCAGTCACTGGGGGACTGAAGTGGACGTGGCTCTGCCGTCTTCAGCATGTGGCCGCCAAGTTGCTGCGATCTGCCCCATCTCAGCCCCACCGGGCAAAAGGACAAGGAAACCCACAGGGGAGGTTCCTGACAGACATACCAGGGACACATGTGCCTTCTTCAAACCACTGCTGAGAATCTTGTCACATGGTCCCTGAACTCTCAGGGAGGCTGGGAGGTGTGGCCTAGCCATGCGACCAAAGAATTTTGTGAATAACTGGCAGCCTCCACCGTGCATTATTTATAATTGAGACATTCTAAACCTACACCATTGTACCTGCCACCACATCCCCAAATAAAATAATAAGAAATAAGAAAGATTTCGATAGTGCTCAGCTGCTGTGGTTCTAGTTACTCCTCTATTAAATTGCCCCTAGGGCTTGGGGCAGACTCAGGCTAGCATCTATTCTTACTGATCCCCACCTATATGTCCCCAGGGCCCATTTTCTTACCCTTTCTCCCCTCATTTCTAATCACCACCCCTCTTTTGTGATCTTATTCCTATGCATTTGAGCTTCCTGTAGCAAGCACTCTTTGGAATTAGACATCATAGTAACGACAGGCTAGAAAGAGGGCTGCTGGGTGCAGCCTCGTTCAAAGGCAGGGTTCTTGCTTTTCTTGGTGGTGTTCTGGAAACCTTGCAGGTGAAAGGGAATCAATGAGGGGACCAGATTCATTGCCATCAGCCCTTCAAAGCTTAAAAGAATGGTGCTTAGAAGCTGGACGTTTCTTGGCCATGTTGATAAAAATCATTTCTGTGGCCGTTCTGAGATTCCAAAATGGGAAGTATTGCCACAAGAAGAAAAACATAAGCCATGAATACAACAAACTGGCAAAGTTGTTTTGGCTCCATGTTAGGCCTTCCACTCCCTCAATCCACCAATGTCATTATGCTTCCCTGTAAGAAACAAGTCCAGTGGCATCTTTTCAGAAGTGGTCTTACAGAAAATCAATCACCACTGATAAAATAGTCCACTTATATTGTGAAACTTTACCTGGGGTACATTTTTCAACTTAAGAACTTTTTGGCACTAGTGTTGTGATCACCAGTTGGTATAGTAATTAGGAGGTAATGACATACCTTGGTGTCTCCCTAAGAAATATGAGACCCCGGATAATGGTAAGGTTGCCCTTGAGTTCTTGACAATCCTGACTTGTTTCTTGAAACTTGGGGCTGGAGGGATAGTTGATATTAGTCTAAAGAGGTCCAGGTATTAGAGGATGGTTCAGTCTTTGTAGTCCATTCTTCCTTGATTGCAATGGTACACGAGCTGAGAATGGATTATGGAGAGGGAGTGTTTGTACTCCTGTATCAACTGGCTAAGCCCCTCAAAGAGAGTACAGATGACAGGGAAAGAGCTGAGTTTCAAAGGGCCTGCAGTCGTCTCCGTGCAATATGACACATGTATTTCTTAAAATCACTCACTATGCAGAATGTCTTGGGGCAAATAGGGCTTATGGGAAAATAAGGTACCAAAAACAGTACTCAAAAATGTCATTTAAAAAATTATAGAAGTGGCTGGAATGGTGGCTTAACTGTTACAGCTCTTGCCCAGCATGCGCAAGTACACGGGTTCAAACCCCAGCACCCACGTACACAACTAAGCCACGTGAAAAACTCAATAAAAAAAATTTATTCTCTCTGTCTCTTTCTCTCTCTCTCTTTCTCTCTTTCTCTCTCTCACTCTCCTTCTCTCTTAAAAAAAAAAATGATAGGACACTATGGTGCACATCTGTGATCCCGGCAGCTCAGGAGGCTGAGGCAGGAGGATCACAAGTTCAAAGCCAGCCTCAGCGACTTAGCAAGGCCCTAAGCAACTCAGTGAGATAAAAAGGGCTATGGATGTGCCTCAGGAGTTAAGTACCCCTAGGTTCAATCCCCAGTACCAAGAAAAAAAATTTTTTAAAGGTAGGAATCTTTTTTTTTGTCAGGGCCGAGGACCGAACTCAGGGCCTTGCACATGCTAGACAGGCGCTCTGCCACTGAGCTAAATCCCCAACCCCAAAAGGTAGAAATCTAAGAAAAATAAAAGCACAGTTTTATGCATATGAAATGTGTATGTATACACACATACTGTAGTGTATGCAAAGCAAGTCAAAATTTAGAAGTTTGAATGGAGTCCAGATTGTTCCCTAGCATATTAATCTGCATGGGAACATATTCATATTTTCTAAACAATCATTCCATCAGAACCGACTGTACTTACTCTTTGAAGTATTGTGACTTACTCCCCCTCCTCTTTGCTCAGACTAAAAGATTACAGAACACGGGTGCCAGCAAGCATGGCCTTCCATTAATGTGAAATAAGACTGATAAGAGCTACCGCAGATGGCTTGAATACATTGTTTAGTTCCACCTTATAAGAAAACCTGGTTTAAAAGAATTTCAAGCTGTCTTAGCAGTGTGAGAATTGACTCATTTCTGAAAACTAACCTGTTTGCTTGTAAATACAAAGGGTTGTAGGAAATTTTCCTTTTACTGAAAGGATTTCCCTAGTTTGGTCACATATTCTTGTGCAAATTATAGCATTTGCTGCCTTTGAAACTTGTAATACACCGAGGAGACTTAATACATCCTTGTATTTCCGATGTTAAAGTGAGAGTGATATTATCACCTCGCAGACCCAGAGTTGCCGTAGTACAGGAAAGTACAGGAAGCATAGTGAAGCAGGGCGGAACACTGAGAGAAGCTGTACTTTCCAGATGTAACTGGGTGTTTATTTGCATGTTCAGGTACTTTTAAAATGGCTGTGACTTGAGTCAGGAGATGTAGCTCAGTGGAAGAGCATTTTCCTAGTATGCAAGAGGTCCTGGGTTCAATCCCTGCCTACACACACACACACACACAAAATATCCACAACTCAAAGTCCCTTCCCATTCTATTTGGCTTTGTTTTGCTTTTAGGGCAACATTTTTACTTGAAATGAAAGGGCATTTCAAAAAACATCAGTTAACTCAGGTGATTGAGTAGCTGTTATTACTGGTCTGCTGGAGAGCTGCTAATATATTTCAAAGACTGCCTGTGGGCAAAATTCTATTGAAGATTTGCTAAAACAGGCCCTTTCAGTTGAGTTAGAATCATGCTGCTTTTTGGGTGTGTGCCACCTTGAATATTCAATTATACTGAGTGGGTAGAAAATTATAGAATTCAAGAAATTACGTTCTAAACAAATCAACCTGCAGCTTGGAAGTTTCCTATGGCTGGAAATCCTTCCAAAGAAGAGGTGTTCTTTGCACCTTGTGCAGAGAATCACAGAGGAAATTTTACCCAGGTCAAGGGCTGGACCTCGCGGTGGCGTGAGTGTCCACGCAGCCCTGTTCCATGACACCCAGAGGAGAGAGGCAGCTTCTACTGAGTCGGGCTGCGGCAGCTCCGTAATTCAGTAGTTAATTGTTCTCTGATCATTTGTTTTTAGTTTCTCCTCTTCCCACCAAGACTGTTTTACCAATTAAACTGAATGACGGTGTTCTACTCATAATATTGCATGAATTTCTAAAATCATTTTAATGGCAACGCAGACATACATAAAAGTAAGCATTTTGACCAGTTTTCAGGGTGCAGGAGCAGGGGAATTAAGCACATTTACATTGTATCTCAGCCATCACCAAATCCATCTCTGGAACTCTTTGTATCACAGCAAACTGAAGACTCCGCTCAATAAACCCTAACCCCCTTCCCTTTCCTCCACACCAGGATCCACCATTCCACTCTCTGTCGCCGAATTTAAGTACTCTATGTGCCCTGTTTAAGTGGAATCCTATGGTTTCTGTCCTATTGTAAATGGCTTCAGAGTTCATCCATGGTATCAAAGTCCCTTCCTCTTTAAGGCTGAATAGTATTCCATTGTGTGTGTATACCAAATTTTGTTTATCCATTCATCTATTGATGAACACTTGGGGTGCTACTAGTTCATGGGATTTTTTTATTTAATAGAATCACACCCAATTTTAGCATAGGAAATATCTCAGTTATGGCTGACTACAGGGTTTTATCATATATGGTTTATACTTTATAAAAGTGTACATGTAAGTTTTGTATCCCTAACAATTAGCACAATATCTGACACTTAATTGGTCATCCAAAAATCAAAAATATTTACTGGTTAAGAACTTAAAGTATTTGCTGTGTTGTTTTGTTTGTTTTTTGTTTTTGCCCTGGGGATTGAACCCAAGGGCACTATTTTGAGACAGGGTCTCACTAAGTTGCTCAGGACCTCACTAAGCCACTGAGGCTTTTTTTGTTTGTTTTTAAAGAGAGGGAGAGAGTGAAAGAATCAATTTTATTTATCATTTTTTTCATCTGTTTTTTGTTTCTCCAATACTTAGTTGTGTATGTGGTGCTGGGGTGCGAATCCAGGCCCTTGTGCATGCCAGGCAAGCACTCTAACCACTGAGCAACTGCTCCAGCCCCCTGAGGCTGGTTTTGAACTTCTGATCCTCCTACCTCAGCCTCCCTAGTGGCTGGATTACAGTTGTGTGCCACCTCGCCCAGCTTGCTGGCATTTTTATGCGTGAGGAAACAGAGATCCAAAGATCCCAGTGACTTCAACTGGAGGCAAATCCTAGCTCTGTTTCTAGCTACCTTTGATCTCAGGCAATTGCTGAACTTGTGTAATCTGCAGTTTCTTCATCTTAAAATGGAGAGGGAGAATTGTTGGGAACCTGGGACAGTGGGGATTAGATTAACGAGAGCCTGTAAAGTGCTTCACAGAGGGCCTCGCCCAGCATAAACCCTGGACACCTGGTACTGGGGAAGCCCCAGACCCACAGAAAAATATTGGCAGTGCCAGGATGTATCCTAGTCCTGCCTCCCATTCATTTCACTTGGAAACAACCAGAAAAAGCTAGAAGTATTTTATTCAGGGCCTCTTGTGTATCAGTTAAATACATGTGAATGCAACTTTCTGGAAACAATTTACTTTCCTTGCCCAATTCTCTCCTTCTCAGCCATTGAGAGATAAAGCTGGGCCTAGGCATATGGGAGGAGAGGCACTTGTCACTTCTATGCCTAGTGATCGCGCAGTTCAGACGGAACCTGAGCATGAGACAGAGGGAGACAGGAACAATCAGGACCATCTGTGATGTCTTGGGACAAGTCGAAAGCCATCCAGAAACTGGCTTTCCCCCCTAGTTCTAGCATAGGTAGCTTTTTGAGACTAAGAAATTGTCTTCCACCATGATTGATTTGGCAGAATCCCTCATTTTAGAACAGATCTTTCAGGATTTGTCTGTGTGTGGCTATTAATACACCAGTTGATAGTCTGTGAACCTATTTTGCCAACCCCCATTCTGAACAAGGCGCTCCCTCCAAAGTTTCTATTGGAATCAGAATAAGGACAAGAGGATTACTAATAGAATATGTAGACTTACTTACATTTAAAAAATTATCTAGAATGTCCAAATGACTACTTTGAGTAAGAAAATCTACTTGGAGAAAATTACTACTTCAAAAATAGGAATTAATATAGCATTATAATGATCCCTTATGAGAAGCACAATTAACTAATCATCCACTAGATTTATGCCTAGGATAGTAAGCCCTCAAAAACAGGTTCAAAGGGGCTATTATTTGAGCAATTAAAAGCTATCGCTTGAGAAAATCTGGTTTGGAAGGGCCCAGGGACTCTTCTAGAGCAGAGGTTGCTGGTGGGAATCACCCAGGAACTTTTATAACCCCTGCTCCCTTGGCTTCACTCTGGGCTTAGGGGGTCCCAGTCTGCCAGGCTGTGACCATTTTTCTCCGTAGGTGACCAATATTGAAATCCGCTGTCCTACGAAGAATTTTTTTCCTTTTGTTATAAAGCAAACAACAGGCTTTTAAAAAGCAGCACAAATTACCTCCTTACCCCTATGTAATATACTAGCATAATTCCAAAAAGCACAGTCTTAAAAATCAACAAGAACCGAATCCAAATTCTAAGTCTGCCGTTTCCCTGTGTGGTCTTGGACAAGTCACTGCACGTATAAAATAGGAGTAAAAGAATTGTCATGAAAATTAAATAAGATCATCTATGCGCAAGGCTCAGCACAGTGCGAGACATAGAGGAAGCTTTCAAATGAGAACCAGGATAATTATAAGATGATCATTTGTATCATTGGTTATGACTTGGACAAGGCCAATAATTTCTGGTAGGTTTTAAAACACTAAAATATTGAGCTTGCAAATCTGTTTGGAGTACCATTTCAAAAAGGTATTTTCAACTTTGTAGCGTGGAAAGGATGTTATAGTTGCGGTTTTTAGCTTACCTGACATATCTACTTGTAGTTGGAATTCATTTCCCATATGACAAATGACTGCAGTAGTGGAATGTCCCAAAACTACCATTTGAGCTCAAACTAAGGTTGATTTAATAGCCAAAGCTCCAGTCTGGACTCCAGTCCCTTGCTGACAGTCAGCTGTGCGCCCGTGGACAAACAGCCACTCTGACCTCAGCTGCTGCTTCTATTAATGGGACTGATTTAAAAAGCCTTAATCTGTAGATGCCTGGCAAGCGCATCCCCACCAGCCTCAGCTCTCAAGAGGCCCTTTGAGCAGCCAGAATAGATATTTCAAACACCAAACAGTAAATCCTGTGTCTTTACCCAGCGAGAGGCCCAAGCTCTCACTAAGAGCCTATTTTACCCTACATGTTTAAAATAAGCTTAATTATTTGGTTTCCTAGCCTGCAGCAAATGGAGGGGGCGGGAGGAGATGGATGAGGCTGCACCAAGAAGCCCAGGAAAGAACCCCTTAAACTAATTAATAGAAGGTCCTTTTGAATGGTACAGTCACCTCGGTCACCCTGGTGAATTCTACTTGTGAGCTACAGCCCAGAGTGGAACTGAACTCCTTTCTGATGGTCTAAATACCAAGAAACTTTTGCATTGTGTTAGCTTCAACATCTAAAATCCATTGTCTGACACCTGCTCTTCATAAACAGAGTGAACATTTAATTATACTTGTTTTAAAATAGTCTTAATTGTGCAGAATGCACAGAAGCTAAAGTTTGTGCCACAATTCAGTAGCATTAAGTGCACTCGCAGCGTGGGGCCTTCCTCACTGTTGTCCCCTTCCATCCAAAACTTCTTCACCCTCCCAAGCAGAAACTGTACCCATTCAACAGTACCCTCTGTCCCCCTTCTCACTCCAGAACCCGCAGCCTGCTTTCTGTGTCTGTGAAGCCGCCTGTTCAGGTGCCTCCTACAAGTGGAGGTATTTGTCCTTAGCAGCATTTGGCCCTTTGTGTCTGACTTATTTCAAGTAGTTCATTCCCAAGGTTCATCCTCAGTGTGATGTGCTGGAATTTAATTATAATTAAGTCATTTTTCTTTGTTTTTTCAAAGAGAGAGGGACAGTGAGAAAGACTCATTTTTATTTAGTTTTTCGTGTGGGGGCTTCTGTTGCTCCAACACTTGGTTGTGTACGTGGTGCTGGGGTTTGAACCTGTGTCCTTGCACATGCCAGGCAAGCGCCGTAACCACTGAGCCGCCGCTCCAGCCCCCTATCATTAAGTTTTACTCCTCAGGGAAAGTTCTTATACAGTAACTGACCCCTGAACAAAAGTGAGATGGTGCTTCATGAAAATAAAAGTAAGACTCTTCCTTATTCTGTAAGGGGGAGGGGCTGGGAAAATAATTGAGACACGGGGAAGCTGCAACCTTTCTCCAAATCAGTGCAAAATCACAGGCTTGTTTTAAATAAGTTTCTCTGTTTTATTAAACTAATATAAAGAAATCCACCCAGGAGCTGGAGCAGTAGATCAATGATTAGCGCACTTGCCTGGCGAGGATACAGGTTTGAACCCCAGCATCAAGTACGCAACGAAGTGTCAGAGCAACAAATGCTACATGAAAAACTAAAGAAAATTGATTCTCTTTCTTCCTCACTATCTCTCTCTCAAGCCTCCCTCATCTTTGTGTGTGTGTGTGTGTGTGTGTGTGTGTGTGTGTGTGTGTGTGTTTGGGGGGAAGCAGGGGAGAGTCATTCTTTTAAATTGTACTCTAAAATATTTTCTTTGGGGGAAAAAATAAAGAACACACCCTTTTTGTCACTGTGACAAGTGTTCCTTCCGCTCAGGGACAGGGTTTACTGTCCTGCTGTTAACCTTCCACTAAGCTCCAAGTGGGACAGGAGGAAGGAGGGAGCTGTGCTGGCCCACAATGAGGGCAGATCTGCTGAGCAGACTGCTGCCGCTTTTGTCCTGTTTTGCACAAAGCAGCAGATAAATCACTCGCCAGGTCTGTTCAGGGCCTCCACAATGGAGTAGCAGATGCCAAAGCCCAGCCTGAGAGCAGGGGTGAGACTTAATCTACTTTTGATTAGAGAAGCGTTTCTTATGCAGATGCTTGAGGGGGAGGAGGTAGGTGGGAGTGAGTTTTTAAAAGGAGCTGCATAGTTTAGGATCCTTAGTCATCCTCAAGAGATGGCGTAAAAATGCTGTTTCTGCAGCAAAAGAGAGAGCACTAGAGGAATGTTGGGCTGACTTACTATTGCAGCTCCTGCCACTGAGAGGGAGGGTTGGGGCCTCAGTTAACCCTGGCCCTCCCGGCTCTGATTTGCCCTGATAGCAGACTGATGAGTTTCCAGGAACTCGGTCTACAAGCATCCAGTGCTGGGAGAGCCCAACCACACAGCTCCTTCTGAGGCCTGACAGTTTTGAGGGAGGGAAGGGGCTACAGAGATTTTATAGCCCCCTGTGATGATTTTCCCAGACTTCCTTGGTCATGGAATAAGAACTTAAATGCTCAGAGGAGATCCTGACCCCATGCGACAGAGGGAAGGAAGGATGGAGAAGGATATGGGGAGGAATCTTGAAGGATGAGTTCACCAGATATGGGTGAGCAAGAGGGACAGTTCTGGCAGCAAGAATGGAATAGAAAATAGAGGGGACAGAGCAATGAGTGTCCCTGCTGGTGGGAGCAGAGTGGGAGAGGGGTCTAGAAAGTGGTGGATGATGAGCCTAGTGATGCTGGTTTGGTGGAAGTCAGGTTCATGTCCGCCGGAGACGAAGAATGAAACCGAGGGACACCGAGGCCAGCATGGTAGACAGATGTTATTTTAAGAAAGTATTAGAAAGCAAAGCACAGGGAGAAGAGCAGACATCCCCAGAGTGGGAGAAGGGGACAGAGCCAAAGAGGGAGTTAGGTTTGCCCTTTTTATAGGATGCTCTCCCTTCAATTGGTCATCCTTTCCCTTCCCCCAAACCTAGGACATAGATTGGCAATTCTGGTTGGGTCCAGCCTTGGGTTTGAGCCTTAGCATCAGTGGAAAGAATGGGGTGCCTGGCTTAGCAGAAGGGAGTGTCTGCATCTGGACCCACCTTACTAGCATTGGGGATGTCAAATTGATCTTAAAGGAAAAGAACCGGTTTTCCCTTGATTGACTGGAGCATTCTAACTACTCTGATGACTGCCTGACTTTTCCCCCTGTCTCACTAGCAAGGTAGGCAGGGACCACAGACCTCAAGGACTCCCTGTGCGCTGAAGGATGGGAGAAGTCATCGTAGGATTTTATACAGGAGCCACGCGACCAAACTTGAGTTTTAGGGATCATTTGAGAGCTGGAGCGGTAAGACGCACAGTAGAGGGATTGTTTAGCGTGTCCCTGCACACGCAGGCATCCAGGTCAGGTGAGAACAAAGCTGATAGAGGCAGCAATGAGAGAGCACAGCCATTTTCAAAAGCGTGGGCGGGAGGGGCAGGATTTATGTTTTGGCGACACAGCAAGAAGACAAGGGTCTTGGAAACCTGGGTGGCCCATAGGACTTTCTGTGCCTGTGTCTCCCACAACTGTCTTCACACCTACTAGGGGAAATTAGCCTTCTAATGTCACTGTTAATACCAGTGGAGAGTTGATTCTAATTTGTCAGAGTTCATTTGCTTTTTCAACCAAAAGCGACTCTGATTCAGTCCATCTCAAATCCCTACGGAGGAGGATCTGGGCCCCATAAGGCCACACAACACTACTGCCACCAGTCAGTGTGTGCTGCGCCCCTGGGTGTCCAACCCCCGAAGGATGAGGGGACATGGCTTTGTAGCATTCCTACGTAAGAGCAAAGCAGCAGAGCCTGGCCAGTGGTCCTGGCCTCAGGAGGGCGCGTGGCTTGGAGTCTGGGGGTCTTTACCATGCTGCCCCTGGAGCCCACCTGCAGCTGGGCCTTGCATGATGAACCTAGCGTCCTGTCCCCAGCGCTGTGCTCTGCCCTTGCATAAATCCACCATCCTGGGTCAGCACATTTGCAGTAGATGAAGACAGCAGCTACTGTAAGAGAAAGCACATGGCCCGCTTCTGTTCAGATTACAAAATCACTGCTGCAGAAATTCATGAAACCTCTCAAAACATCACTAAGGAAAACCTTGTCCTAAGAGTACATTCTCCTTTGCCCTTTCACCTCTCTGGGTCTCCATCACACTGTCTCTCTTAGTTCTGAGTACCAAGACATTGTGCCTTAGCTTTAGAAAGGACAGAAAACAGCTTCCCCAAATCATCCATTTCACTTCTTGGGCCTGAACTGGGACTAGGTCCCCAAGACAAGATGACAGAAGGAAGTTCTTTTAATACGTCCTCTGGCCCAGCACTTTTAAGAAAGTCCAGTTTCTGGGGTATATCCCATCATTTGGGGGCACCCACTTTGCTGAAGAAAGACCCGTCCAACCCCGTTTTATCATCTGCTGGGCCTTCTGCCTGCAGATCATCAAGCCTGCGACTGTTTCTGTATCGATAGATAACTTTGGGTTGAGATTTTACTGTGATGAGATCACCAGCAGTATGAGCAGAGACGCATTCAGAAGTGTCCTCAGGGCTTCTCGTTGCTGTGGATAGAGTGGAATAGTTTAGCCTGCGCATTTCTGTATTTAGCAGCGGATTACCTAATGTTGTCAAAGGATAATCACATTCATTCCCCTCAAAAAACTGCCCATAGAGAGATCAGTTCTTTACTTTAAAACTGCAGTGCAATGTGCACTTTTGAAGTAAAATAGCTAGACCCTGAAATCATCATCAGTTGTGTGACTCAGTAGATGGGAAGCTGATCTAATGCCTTTTGGCTTGTTCTGTTTACAGCTAATGTTCCCCAGGTAGTCCACACCTTCTTCATCCAGTTCAAACTGTTTTGTTTCAGGGTTGGAGTTCCAAGAAAGTGAGCACACATAGCACAAAACTTTGTTTTTAAGGCCTTGCTTCTTCTTCACCGAATGAATACTGTCTGAGCACCTACTGCATACAGACCAAGTTGCCATGAGAATTATCTAGATTACTGTTCTAGTCTCCATACAATAGGTGGGAAAGTATTTCAATTCATTAAATAAATCATGTAGTTAATTACTGTCAACTCTGCTTAGGTTGCACATTCTAATAATTGGTAACAGATGTAGATGAGATGTGTCTGCTTGAATGGACTATTACTTTGCGTCCTTATTTCAAAATTTCTGGTCCTCTGGAAATCAGAGCCCTCCGGTGAACTGTGGGTCATGGTTTGATTTGTGAATAGGAAATGTTTTTACTGCAGAAATCAATAGCCATTTTGATATCCAGGAAAGGCTTTTAAGCCATCCATGTACCAAAGCCATGTACAGAACTCACGGAGGAAGTTGGAGGACCCTGAAAAATCCCAGACTACTGTGCACAAGAGCACGTGTGTTAGATGCAGCTCGAAGGCGCTCACTACGCCTACCTGCTCCAGTGTGAAGAGGTGGAAGGCCCACCACTACCACCTGGCCACGCAGGTCCGATCCAATCCTCCTGTGCATCAAGGTCTGCCCTTGTCCGCAGAACTGCTGTTTCTCCCCAGCCTTGGATCGATCTTCGTGTCAGGCCAGCTCCTGACTCTCCAGCCTTAAAACTCTCATCGCCAGACTGCTTTGTGATACTTACAAAGAGCACAGTGCTGAAAGAGCAAGGATAATTTCTGACAATTTCTACATGAAGAGCTGTAGAGTCATATCTGTAAAGAACCAGGTGACCAACTGGGGGTGACCAGCAAGGAAAGTGGGATGTTTTGCAGGAGGAGAGAGCCAGGCATGGGCGACGAGGAAGGAAGAGGATATGAACTGGACAGGAGACATAAGCCCACTTTGAGAATCACGTGGCAGGTGGCTGAAGGCTGAGCACCCCCAAGGTGTGTGTTTGTGAAAATTTGAAGCAGCAGGCTGGGTTGGGCATGTGAATGGGGCTGACACCAATTCAGACATGGTCTGTGATGGCCCAGCACATGCTACAGGCTTGGTAAATGAGGGCGGTTGTACTACACCTTATAGGAGTCGGCAGCTTCTTCCTTAACAAAACTCCTATGGCGCATGCTGTAAAATCAAAATTAAATTAATGGGATGCAATTAAACTAAAAAGTTTTTGCACAGCTAAAGATCTAGTCAAGAGCATCAAGAGAGAACCTACAGAATGGGAGAAAATTTTTGCCTGCTACACCTTGGACAGAGGGCTAATATCCAGAATTTACAGGGAACTAAAGAAACTAAAGTCCAAACTCACAAATAATCCAATCGATAAATGGGCTAAAGAACTCAAAAGGAACTTCTTGTTAGGCCGGCTGGGGGCGTGGCTTCAGGTAGCCCACACTTCACAGCATCTTGGACCCTGCCTGGGGGCGTGCCTTCAGCCAAGACACTGAGGCCATGCCTGCTGGCTAACGGGCAGGGCAAAGGGCAACTTGCCCGCAAAAAGAACAGCCAATTGGGATGCTGGCGGACAAGCTCCAATGGATTGATGGATCCACCAGCCAGTCTCTGAAGGACTAACCCCATCATGAACTTCCAGGTAGCCAGCAAAACCAGCTGCCTGGTGAAGGTTCAACGCCATTTTCCCTGCCTGCCATTCTGGCCTGCTGCTGCTTCCCATGCCCGCCCTCATCATGGCAGTGCAGGTGAAATTGGCCCAAGAGCAACAAGCCCAATAAACATCTCCGCCTGAATTTACACCAGTATCATCCTTTTTTCTGATTTTACACTTCTCTCCAGTGGAAGTCCAGAAAGCCCACAAATATATGAGAAAATGCTCTACATCATTAGTTATAAGGGAAATGCAAATCAAAACTTCAATGAGATACCACCTCACTCCTGTTAGAGTGGCAAAAATGAAAAATACAAACAACCACAGATGCTGGAGGGGCTGTGGGAAAAGAGGAACACTACTACACTGCTGGTGGGACTGCAAACTGGTTCAGCCACTATGGAAAGCTGTATGGAGAATCCTCAAAAAATTAAGGATGGAACCACCTTATGACCCAGCTATCCCACTCCAGGGAATTTTCCCAAAAGACTTAGAATCAGCATATTATAGCGATGTGGCTTCATCAATGTTTATAGCAGCTCAATTTACTATAGCTAGATTATGGAACCCACCCAGATGCCCCTCACTTGACGAGTGGATACAAAAGCTTTGGTACATATATACTATGGAATACTACTCGGCCATTAGAGAGGACGATATTATGTCTTTTGAAATCAAATGGATGGAGATGGATAGAATTATGCTTAGTGAAGTCTCCCAATCTCAGAGACTCAAGGGCCGAATGGTTTCTCTCATCTGTTGATGCTAGCACATATGGGGAAGCAGTAGGGC
>PVKS010037094.1:0-18868 GCA_004027875.1 Aplodontia rufa | reverse complement strand
ATGAGATTGGTCTTAGAATATGCCCATTTTACAGGCAAGTGATAAAACAAGGCTGGGCAGAGGCAGAGCCAGAACTTGGGGGCTGTGCTCTGTCTCCAAATCTTTGCAACTTCTTCCTCCTACATAATGTTGCTTCTTCCTGGAGACAGTAAATATGGAAGAATCAAATACAGTGTTCAGCCCTGCAGAAACTGGAGGCAGGAGGGATCCAGGCAGCAGTCCACTGTGCTATTTTTAGGAGAGACTCCAGAACAATGCAAGCAGCAGAGGGAAGAGGCATTCGGATGTGGGTCTCAGTGGGTCTGTCTGCAGTGCTGACTCTCTCTCATTGGAGGTCCCAGGTCCCCCTGGGAGAGAGCCGATGGCTGCAAGCCAGGAGGCCTGCTGTCCTTCCCAGGCACCCAGGCTCTGGTACCCAGGTTTCACACTCTAACACTGCAGCCCGCAGCTGGATGGTGTGGTCCCAGAGTTTCTGAGAGGCTGAGACAAGGCTTGAGCAAACTCATCCTGGGTCCCAATTACATTGTGGGACTCTGTTCAACTGTACACTCCCAGGGAAATCTCATCTTCCTCCTCGTTTATCTTACATTACTGACAGAAAGGAGAGCAATAGCCTCAGAGCTATAAAAATGAATGTCAGTGAAATGCCCAGAGCTCCCTCCGCACCGTGTGGAAGCAGTAACCTGGTCTTCAGATGATCTTTCCTCAGAAGACAAGATCGGGAGCAAGCTGCAGTATGCGTCTGGCTTTATAAGAGCCAGCCCAGCAAGGAGCCAGGGGAGAAGCTGCCAGGGACTCTGCAGCCTGAAATATCTTCCCATACAGTGCTAGTGCCT
Organism: Aplodontia rufa; assembly: GCA_004027875.1. Classification (NCBI taxonomy): domain Eukaryota; kingdom Metazoa; phylum Chordata; class Mammalia; order Rodentia; family Aplodontiidae; genus Aplodontia; species Aplodontia rufa. The sequence goes on along the minus strand of PVKS010037094.1, from coordinate 18,032 downwards.
GAGATTCCACCAGAGACTCATTCCTGGCTCAGAACAGCGCCTTTCATGAGGCGATTTCTGGACTTTGCTTAGGTTCAAGGCTGAAAGCTCAACCCAGGTTAGTGCCTTCTGTGTTTTTCAAAATGTGGTCTACAGAACACCTTCATCAGAAGCACAGTGATTAAGCCAGGTGTGGTGGTGCTCAACTGTAATCCCAGCAACTCTGGAGGCTAAGGCAGGAGGATCGCACATTTGAGGCTAGCCTCAGCAATTTAGTGAGACACTGTCTCAAAATAAAAAGTAAAACGGGCCAGGGTGGTGGTGTAACTCAGTGATAAGGATCCCTGGGTTTGATTCCCAGTACTAAAAAGAAAAAGGAAAATCTGAGTACACAGCACCCTCAGACCCAAAGAAGTTCCTGAAGAGTATGTGCGGGATGAGTGGCTCAGCCTAGGTTCCTTAGCTTCAGAGGGCCTCTTCTATCTTGTGTGTAAAACAGGACGCTAACAGGACTCGCTTCTTAAGGTTGTACTGGTGACACGACATGTGAGCACATAGCATAGTGACAGACACGTGTCCCCCTGTACCCCATACACACACACAAACTCAGAAGGGATCCCAAGAAAAGACAGGATGAGAAACAGGGTCCCGCCACCAGCTACGGCAATCTGAATCCACAGGGCCTGTCAAATACTGTCCAAATAACTCTTGAACACTCCAGGCGACTTCGTGAATGGGTGGAGAGATGGAGATGTCCTCGTTTCCTACCGTCTCAGTTCTTAGCCCAGGTCCAAATTCATCCCGTTAATTGCTGCTCTTCCAGGTGCCACGATGCATTTCTCGAAGTTCACAATTTTGTTATTCTAGCCGTTCAATGACTATCTTCTTTTTTTTTTTTTTGAAGGAAGATTGAACTCGGGGACACTGGGACACTTTTCCACTGAGCTAGATCCCCAGCCTTTTTTTTTTAATTTTTGAGATGGGGTCTCCATATATTGCCCAGGCTGGCCTTAAATTTGCAATCCTCTTGCCAAATTGCCAAGATTATAAGGTGTACCACCACACGCAGCACATGAATTATCTTTTAATAAAGCCACCTATGTTCTTTGGGTCCCTCTGGTTTGTGAGACGAGCCCTTGTCAGAGCGGGGAATTGGATTATCTGTGCTCTATCAATTGGGAGCCATGAACCTTGGGAATCCTATTTAGTCATCGAGAAGACATGGTTGTGGCTAAGTCACCTTCCCTAATCTTTCTCTTCCCAGCCACACACTCCTGCATGTGAATGTGCCCAGCCCACAACCCAATTTCCTTTGTAGAAAAACAGGGGTCATAACGGACACAGTGGAATGGGGAATTGCTGGGTGACCTCCAGTTTGCCAGGAACCATCTGTTTGTGCCTATTAGTTTAGCATACAGATTATTTCATTTATAAGATTGACCCCGTCAAGATGACAAATTGCATAATTATTTTTCCAAGAGCCTGAGTTTTGCAGGCAAGCAAATATTTGATCTGAATGACAGTTTGGTCCCTGAGTGACTTCTACAAGTTGCTTAAGCTCAATATGTTTACCTGAAGAATGACAATACTAACAGCAGTATTTTTCTCAAAAGATATTATAAGAATAAATGCAGGAAAGAGCAGAAGAAGCCTTAGCTGCCACCACCCTCCTCTTCCATGTTGGAGTCTACGCATCAGGACAGTCTCAAGTGTGACAAAAATACTCCTTAAAGTGATGTGCAGAAAAGAAAACGCGTTAGCACATAAAGCTGAGATGTCTGGGGGTTTTGCTAGCTACAGGTACTGCAGGGGTCTGGCGTCCATCTGGAATCTTCTTCCTCCATCTTTCTGTTCTCCCTTCCTGCATGTTGGCAGCATTCACCAAAAGGCTCCCTCTGCCTGGGGGAGAAGGGGACTCCTGGGGCTGCAGACTTACACAGTCTCTGTAGTTCCTGATTTCCCAAGGAAAGATGCCTTTACTTCCCAGCCTTAATGCCAGTCCCTACAAGACTCTAGTGGTCTTGTACTCTTGTTCCCACGCACAGGGATATGCAGCATGCTGACTGGCCAGACTGAGTCATAGGGCCACTCTGACCCCAGAGTTGCAGGGGAGAGCTCCCGGAAGACCAAGAAAATCTGCCAGTGGCTACTATGTCTATCCCTAACAAGTGGTCGCTTAACTGTGTCCAACCCCCAATACTCCCACGTGGAGAGTGTGCTCTCCAGCAGAGTCTATGAAGAGCCAAGAAGAAAATGCAGGATAATAAAAGACAACTAGAGCCATCACAGTGGCACATGCCTGCAATCCCAGCAACTCAGGAGGCTGAGACAGGAGGAGGAGTTCAAGGCCAGCCTCAGCAAGGTAGTGAGACCCTGACTCAAAATTAAAAAATAAGTAAATAAAAGGGCTGGGGATGTAGCTCAGTGGTTAAGCACCTCTGGGTTTAATCCCTGGTACAAAAAAAAAAAAATCAGACAACTAATATTTTTCCCTCAAAATGCTGGAAACATAAGAGACGTAACCATAGCCCATAACCTATCTTTACAACGTCCTTGTCTATGCTGCTGAATCTCCATTTGTCCAGCACATTCATACTCCTTTGCTCTCTGTCCTGCTCTGGGTCTTGCAGCCCTTCTCTCGGTACTGTCCCGCCCCAGGTTCCCAGGGTTCAGATCAAGGGGAAGAAGCCAGGTGCCCTGGTGCACACCTGTAAGCCCAGTGGCTCAGGAGGCTGAGGCAGGAGGATCACAAGTTCAAAGCCAGCCTCAGCAACTTAGTGAGGCCCTGTCTCAAATTAAAATATAAAAAGACCTGGGGATGTGACTTGATGAGTAAGTGCCCCTGGGCTCAATCCCTAGAACCAAAAAATATATAAAAAATTAAAATATATATATATATCTGTATCAAGGTGAAGAGAGTGAAGTGAGACTAAGGGAATTGACCAGAGCCTCTCTCGCCATCCTTGATCCTGATCTTGTCACAGACGGGTCAGCCTTGAACTCTCTCCAGGCTCTGGAAATATGTCCCCTTGCCTTCGCCTTCAGGCCTGAGAGTGGGTTCAGCTTTCCACGCTGCTAGATCTTGGTTCTGGAAGGTCACCACCTCCCTAGTGGTTCCTGAGTTCTGACTCACCTCTCTCCACAAAGCCATTAATCGCCACTCGGCTCTCCCTGCTTCAACCCTTGACTGGGCCAGTGGTCTATCACCAAAATCCTGACCCACATTTTACACAGGTAATTTTCTCTGTTTTATACAAATGATGTATATCACTACCGGAAAATACATGAAAATAGAAAAAGAGAGAGAAAAATATTCAATCGTGCCCCTAAATGGGTTGCTGACTTGCATTTTGGCATTGATCATTCCGTATTTTATTATTTGCATGTAAATATGTCTACATACGGATTTTCGTAGCAAAAGTGAAATGATTATTAGGTTTCTTAAATAAAAAATCTCAAAATTAAAATACATGTAGAAATAGTCTACTTGTTATAAAACAGGCAAAGGGAAGCTAATGTTTTCAAATTAAACAAGCTACAAAAATTTTTATCTTTATAGAGCATTATTTATTACAAGTATTATAACAAGTTTTTTTCTAAACAATTACACAATAAATATTTTCAGAGCTCTCTTGTAAACAAGTAATTTAACTTTCAATTCCTATTCAGGCCAAGAAAAAATAAATTTGAGGAGTATTTTTGGATTTGATTGGTTTTCCGTGAACTCCTTGGACTCTCATAATGGGGAGGAAAAAGTCAGAAAATGGAAGGAGATAAAAGATTTTCTAATTTTCCTTAGTTGCATATTTAACTCTAAATGAGGATATAACATTTTCCCTAGGTAACTCACTTTGAAACAATAAAAAAAAAAAAGACCAGACACAGTGGTGCACGTCGGTAATCCAAGCCAACTCAAGAGGCTGAGACAGGAGGATTGCAAGTTTGATATCAGCCTCAGCAACTTAGCAAGGTCCTAAGCAACTTAAGAAGACCCTGTCTCAAAATAAATAAATTAATAAATAAATAAGACTGGGGGTTTAGCTCAGTGATGAAGCGTAACTGGATGCCATCCCCTGTACAAAAAAAAATCAAAATTAAAATTAAAAAAATACACAAGAGAATTAAAAAAAATAAAAGGTCTCCAAGACTGGAGGGAGGGAGTATGGGGGAATCAACACAGAGGGGAACCTTTGACTTCCATGAGAAGTCCAGTTAACACAGGGGTTTAATAGGGGGAAACATGGACCCATGGGGAACCCAAGAGGGGAACCATGGAATGGCATCAGCCTTGGCTAACTATGTGAATATATATTTGTTCTTGATTGTTTGATAGCGATTCCCTCCTAAATGTAAGACCATATTTAACGAATGAAAAAAAAAGTAAAACAAAAGAAAATAAAGGTCTCCAAGTGTTCTTTTAAAAGAACACAAGTAGGGGCTGGAGCGGTGGCTCAGTGGTTACAGCGCTTGCCCTGGATGCGCGAGTACACGGGTTCAAACCCCAGCACCCACGCACACAACTAAGTGTCAGAGCAACAAAAGCCATGTGAAAAACTCAATAATAATAATAATAATAAATTGATTCTCTCTCTCACTGCTCTTCTCTCTTAAAAAAAAAAAAAAACAACACACAAGTATAATTAAAGGAGCACAAATGTTACCCATTGCAAAACGGGAATGGAATGCTGGTTCGGCAATGCCCTTATTCCAGGCAAGCATGTGGATCCTCTTATCTACCAAAACTTGTCTTGTAACCTGGCCCTCTCTTGGCTGAAACCGATCCCAGGTGCGGTTCTCCCCAGCTGGTATTGCAACAGGTGCAATGGCCGTGTAGGTCATTTCAGAGTCTGGTAGGGTGTCCTGTGTCACCCGGGCTGTTCACAGTGATCTAACAGAACAAAGAGTTCACCCACCCGAAACGGCTGGGAAAGCCATGCCCACTTAGTGACCGGTCACACTCCCACCCAATCGTCCCTGTGACCTAGTGTCTTCACCTTCTGCTTCCAGATGTTACTGTTCCTCTCTCGTAGTTGCTTACACTGCGTAGGGAAGATGCGGACACCGTGGATGTCCCCCACCCTTGCTAATAGACAGCGTCTGGCCCCATGAACTTCACTTTCTAAACCACTGATTTTGGAGTGATTCCTAAGGGATTTCTCTGGCTGGGCTATTTCTCTGACTCATTCATTGCTCTCTCCTCGTTCTAAAAAATAAAAATAAAATAAAATTCCTGGCTTGGATGCAAACCCTACTTTTTTGGATTGTCCTTAGGATTGCTAGAGCAGCCACTCTTCTTACCTATGCGGTCCTTGTAAATGTTGTCTGGAGACACGCTCTCTCTCTCTGCCTTTTGCTGGTTCCCAGAATATTATGACTATCAGAGCTTTTAGAGACACACTAAAAACACACTTAGTGGGTCAGCAGCCCCTGAAAGGCAGCATCTGCTCCAGCTCAGCAGTGCCTCGGGGCGGGCAGGGGTGCAGAAGCCCCAGCACACTGAGCATCCTGTGTTCTCAGCCTCCGTTCAGCCTCCTTACTCCCAGGACTCTGCTCTCGGAAACCCACTCTCCACGCATCGCTGTGCACAGGTGTGGCATTGCTGGGCTTCTCGTCACCCTGCACACACCACCTCCAGCCGTACCCTGCTCAGCACTCGGACAGACACTGTGTGTTCTCTGCTCAAGCTGCATTGTACACCTTAGGCCAAGTCTACTGCTTGGGGGACCCTGGTGTCTCCATGTGATGCTTCTTCAAAACCATGCATCTGGGTTTTCTCCCACACTTCTTATTGGTGCATTACAGTTGTGCACAATGATGGGACTCGCGTATTCGTCCATGCACACAGTTGAACGGTATAATTTGGCCAATGTCCCTCCCCTGCACTTCCTCCCTCTCTTCCTCCCACCCTTTGGTCTGTTTCCCCTACTGATCTTCCTTTGATTTTTAGGAGATGCACCCCCTCCTTTGTTTTGTGTGTGTGTGTGTGTGTGTGTTTCCTCTCCAGCTTCTGCATATGAGAGAAAACATATGACCCTCAGTCTTTTGAGTTTGACTTACTTCTCTTAACATGATGGTCTCTAGGTCCATCCATTTTCCTGCAAATGACATGATTTCTTCTTTCTCTATGAATAAAACTCCATTGTGTAGGGGCTGGAGCAGTGGCTCAGGATTTGCAGCACTTGCCCGGCGTGTGCAAGGACACGGGTTCAAACCCCAGCACCCATGTACACAACTAAGTGTCGGAGCAACGAAAGCCACGTGAAAAACTCAGTAAAAATTGATTCTCTCTGTCTCTCTCTCTCTCTCACTGTCCTTCTCTCTAAAAAATAAAATAAAATAAAAAAATTTTTAAAACTCCATTGTGTATATGTACACATTTTCTCTCTTTTTTCTTTTTTAAAGAGATAAGGACAGTGAAAGAGAGAGAGAGAGACAGAGAGAATCAATTTTTATTGAGTTTTTCACGTGGCTTTCGTTGCTCCGACACTGAGTTGTGTACGTGGTGCTGGGGTTTGAACCTGTGTCCTTGTGCTTGCCGGGCAAGCGCCGAAACTGCTGAGCCACCCCTCCAGCCCACATTTTCTTTTTCTTTATCCATTCATTATTGTAGCTAGAGTTTAATGTCAGCGAGACTGATTTTTTTTACAGACTTCATTCCAAAGAACTAACCCCAATTTTTATTGATTAGAAATCTAAAGATGTGGGGCTGGAGCAGTGGCTCAGCAGTTAGAGCACTTACGCAAGGACCTAGGTTCAATTCCCAAACCACATACACAACTAAGCAACAGAAAAAAAAGATGCAAAAATAAATAAAATTGATCCTCTCTCTCTCTCTCTCTCTCCCTCTCTCCCTCTCTCCCTCTCTCCATTTCTTTCTAAGAAAAGAAAGCAATCTAAAGATATGGGTGCCTTTTTATAGGAGTATGGTGTTTGAGATCATTTAGACACAGACCAAAGATAACCAGGCTCCAGTCACAATGACCTTATTCGATTCCTTGACTGCGCCAGGAACATTCACGCTAGGAGGCTGTGCTCCCTCTCTTCCCTCTGCTTGGATACTCTGCACCTGAATTCTCCGGGTGTGTGTGGTACTGGGGATTGAACCCAGGGGTGCTCTACCACTGAGCTTCATCTTTAGCCTTTTTGGGAAACCACTGAGCTATATACCCACCCTTTTTATTTTTTATTTTCAAAGTCTTACCAAGTTCCTAAGGCTGGCCTCCAACTTGCAATCCTCCTGCCTCAGCCTCCCAAATCTCAAGGATTAGAGGCATGTGCCACCAAGCCCAGCAAGCATGTGGGTGTTTTTACAACTAGTTCTTTCAGCTTGATTATGACCTTCTCAGAGAGGCCTTTCCCAGTCACTGAGAGGAATGCTGCCATCCCTTCTTTTCTATCCCATGTCCCATTGTATGTATTTGTGGGCACGTAACATCTGTAACCATTACGTTTTATTCTTCTTGTCAGGATCAGCATCACTAGTGAATGACTTGTCTCTCGGGGCCTGTGTTTAAAAGGGCCCTCCACTTTGTCTAATGTCCTACTGTTCCCAGCTTGAAATTCTTAATAATCTTTAATAAGGGACCTGCATTTTCGTTTTGTACCACAAATTTCGTTCCATAGCTACTTATTGTTTATTGTCTTTACTGTTAGAGCATAAGCCCCAGGGAGCAGAGGTCTTATTTATTGGGTTCCCTTTTGTGTTGTCAGTACTGAAAACATGTCATGAAATACAACAGTTGTTCAATCAATCAACATTTAAGTTAAACCCTGAACTATCACGTAACCCAGCAATTTCACTCTTAGGTCTAGATCTAAAGGAACTGCAAACCAGCTGGGCATGGTGGTGCCCGCCTATAATCCCAGCTACACGGGAGGCTAAGAGAGGAGGATCGAAAATTCGAGGTCTACTTGGGCTATTTTGTAAGACCCTGTCTAAAGATATAAAAAAATAAATAAAAAGGACTGGAAGTATAACTCAGTGATAGGGCACCCTGGGTTCACGTCCTAGAACTAGAAAAAGAGAGAAAGACTTGAAAACAAACGGTCAAATAAATACCCATATAAAATGTTTTAGCAGCACTACTCACAAGAACGAGAAAGTAGCAGCAGCTTAAATTTCCATCTATGGATGAACGGATGAGCAAATTGATAGTCATACAATGGCTGAATGCATTCTTCAGACATAAAAGAAAATTACAGGGGAGATTTCTTTCTCACCCATCGCTAGGCTCATGGCTGAGGGATCTGTAATAAAAGACAGTTTAATAAGAGAAAACATATACTTTTTTTTTAAGAGAGAAGGACAGTGAAAGAGAGAGAGAGACAGAGAATCAATTTTTATTGAGTTTTTCACGTGGCTTTCATTGCTCCAACACTTAGTTGTGTACGTGGGTGCTGGGGTTTGAACCTGTGTACTTGCACATGCTGGGCAAGCACTGCAACCACCGAGCCACAGCTCCAGCCCTCATACACATTTATTTAACATGAGTCGTATGAGACATGAGAGCCCTCAGAAGGGGAAACCCAGAGAAAGAGGGAGGCCAATCCTGTGTGTTTTTATGCTAGGTTCAAGGGAGAGTGGACGGTCATCGAGAAGCAGAGGACGTCTGGGGCACTGGGAATCGGCTGGAGGGGCTTATCTGTTCCAGATTCTTCTGTGTCCCTGTCTTCAGGGATAAGACTGTTCTTTCCCCTGAACAGGATGAAGCTTTTGGAATGAAAGTCTTGTCACCTGCTTCCCAGGCAGGTCAGAAAATTCCTTTATGGCCCACTTCAGGAACGAAGAGCAGGAAGTTCTTCCTTGCTCGGTCAGATTAAGGAAATGGGAAGGTGCCACATCTTAGGGTAACGTGTCCTGGACCCTGTTAGAATGAAGGACTGATGCCAGCTACCACGTGGAAGAACCTTGAAACCATGACACTAAGGGAAAGAAAGAAGTCACACACAAAAAGCCAGATGTGTGTCTCAACTTTAAAAAAAGGAAACTGGAGGGGCTGGGATGGTGGCTCAGTGGTTACGGCGCTTGCCCCGTGTACGCAAGGACACCGGTTCAAACCCCAGCACCCACATATAGCTAAGTGTCGGAGCAACAAAAGCCATGTGGAAAACTAAATAAAAATTGATTCTCCCTCTCTCTCTCTCACTGTCCTTCTCTCTTTAAAAAAAATAAAACAGGAAACTGGAAAAGAATAAATATTTACTAAATAAATGCATACTTAAAGAATTTGTTTCAGAACTCTTCGCCATGACTAAGTTTAGAATGTTCTTAACCCAGCCTAGGCTTCAGTGACTCAGGTCCAAAGCTTTTCAGTGTGCATGAAAATAAGAACAAATTCACTCCTTCCTTCTTTCCTTCCTGCCTGTTTGCCAGCCTCTCCTCCCCGCCCCCCTTTTCCCTTTCTTTCTTTCCTTCCAGTTCTGGGAATTGAACCCACGGGTGCTATACCACTAAGCTACACTCCCTAGTCCTTTTTGCTTTTTAGTTTGAGACCGAGACTCCCTAAATTGAACAGGCTGGCCTCAAACCTACGATCCTCCGACCTCAGCCTCCCGAGTGACTGGGATAACAGGTGTGCGCCCCTGAATCACTAATTCTTTCAAAAAATATTCCAAAGTATTTTCTGCCATCAAGATGACACAAGGCATTGTCATTATCATACTATTTTCCCACTTTTCTGTCTTGTTTTTCTGAGAAACTTTTAAAATTAAAGACAATTATAGGGGCTGGGAAGGTGGCTCAGCAGTTGGAGCGCTTGCCTGGCATGAGCGAGGACCCAGATTCAAACCCCAGCACCACGTACTCAACTAAGTGTCAGAGCAACGAAAGTCACATGAAAAACTAGATAAAATTGATTCTCTCTTTCTTTCTCTTAAAAAAAGAGAGAGAGAGAGAGAGAGAGGGAGGAAGGAAGAAATATTTCCAAGTCGCGACAGGGGATTTAGCCCTCTGAAACCTGCTGGTTCCACCTTGCTTTGGACCTTCACTTTGACCTTCATTTGACCCTTCCATTTCTGGGATTCTTGGAAAGGTGGCCATGCATTTTGCTTGATGCAATAGACTGAGGGAGGTGACATCTAAGGAGTGACTTCTGGGATCTGAGAAGCAGGGAAACTCATTGGAAGCATAAAACAGCAGCTGCGGTGGAGAAGAGAAGAGTGCTTGCCAGTTCAGTCTGCTAACGAATCTGACTTGGAACTGGACCCTCCCATGACTGGACGCGCTGGAGGACACTTCATCCCGTGTGGCGTTCCGTCCCCCATGCTTCTCCCGCAAGCGTGCCGGTGAATGGACCAGACGTCTTGTTGGGCTCTGGGCCTCCATCCCACCTTCTGCTAACAGTGTAGCATTTCCTTTGGAGAAGCCACTCATGAATCTCCTAGTCTAGGAGTTGTTTTTTTTAAGGTGATTTTTTTTAAAGAAAGAAGGACAAAGAGGGAGAGAGAGAGAGAGAGAGAATCAATTTATAAAAAGAGAGAGAGGGAGAAAGAGAGAAAAATTTTTTATTGAGTTTTTCATGTGGTTTTTGTTGCTGTGACACTTAGTTGCGTACGTGGGTGCTGGGGTTTGAACCCATGCACGCCAGGCGAGTACTGTAACCACCGAGCCACTGCTCCAACTGCCAAGCCACTGCTCCAGCCCCCCTTTTTTATTTTTTATTTTGAGAGAGGGTCTCACTAAGTTGCTTAGGGTATTGCTAAGTTAGCCACTCTGGCCTCGAACTTGCAAACTTCTGCCTCGACCTCCCCAGTTGCTAGGATTACAGGTGTGACCCACTGCCCACACAGCTATACTGCAATTTTGCAATGTGTCAACATTTAGGAAAATTGAAAGAAGGTTACACAGTCTCTGTATGCTTTTTATAGTTGGATATGTATCTATAATTGTCTTTTTTTTTGAGAGAGACAGAGAGAGAATCCATTGTATTTACTTTTTCATCTGGCCTTTGTTTCTCTGACACTTGGTTGAGTACATGGTGCTGGGGTTTGAACCTGGGTCCTCACTCATGCCAGGCAAGCGCTGCAATTGCTGAGCCACCAATCCACCCCAAGAATCAATTTTTTAATTGAATTTTTCACATGGCTTTCGTTGCTCTGACACTTAGCTTTGTACGTGGTGCTGGGGATGAACTCGTGTACTCGCGCATGCCAGGAAAGCACCGTAAATGCCGAGCCACCGCTCCAGCCCCCTAGTCTAGGAGTTTTGATGTACTATCTACAACCCCTCACCTCCAACCTCAGGATGGACAACGACTCCGTCAACACATTCCATTCAGAATACACACATATCCAGAATTGGTCAAAAGAAATAAACCCGATTTTTTTTGCTAGAATGATCAGGACAGGGAAGCTCTCCATTGGATGTGAAGGTGTTAATCATAAAGATTGGAACATCGGAGTCCCAACAGTGAAAGCTTGCTGCAAGCAAAGCCAACATGGAAGAAAGAAGTGCTAACAGTGCTGAGCACCTGGAACCAGCTATACCTGAAGCTCTGCACTTCTCGGTTACACTAGCCAATCAATCAATCAATCAATGACCTCTGAATGTGTGCAAATGAATTTGAGTTGATTTTTTTGGTCACAACTGCATGAGAAGCATTGCTGACAAATAACATCTGTTAGGTAAAGCTCAAAGCCATACATCCTAAAGCTAATTTAGTATTTGTCCTCCCTTCGTCCAACAATTCCCTTATCCTCTCATCTGTCTGTGTTACTGCCTGTAATAATTTGCCTGACCTGCGGCTTTGGTGCTTAGTGTAGAATAAGTAACTCAAGTAGAGGAAACGAATGGTTCTGTGAGTACATTAATGCTTCTGACCCTGTAATGTCGTCTTTTAAACAGGTTCTGTGTGTGCACGGCTGCCGCCGCCCATCTGTGCTGGATCTTTCAGTTCTGTAATGAAATGGCCTGGCCCTCGTTGTTTATTTATGCAACTCAGACAGCCTCCCTCTAAATCCTAATTCAATCTCCAGTCACTGTTTTGCAGGCTAGGAGCTGTAATGACTGAAAAAAAAAGTTTGCTGCTTCAGATGGAGCTATTTAAAGAAAATCATTCCCCAAGAAATTCTTATCTCCTGGCGGGGGGAGCGAAATCACTATAAATTATGGAAGAGGAAATTACAAATGTGTCTTGCTTTCTCTTTATTGGGGACATTGTTTTATCACAACTGTCAAGCTGAGCACACACCTATTTTGAAAGGCTTACAGCTTTGAATTAAGCACCAATGGAGAAATGGGAGGCTGCACAATTAGTGTTGCTAATAGGGCTCTGTTCTGCAAACTAAAGGCCTTACCCTTGCTTTTTGATTCACAAATGCACCAGCCAGAGCGAGGAGTAAAGGTCCAGAGGGTGAACACCAGAAAAAAAAGTACCGCAAAACACGGTTTCCAGAACCAACCAATGCCATCTCCAGTGACCTGGCAGGAGTCGGGTAAGAACTGTGGAAAGAAAAACTGAGACCTTCAGAGTTTCATTCCCCTGGGGCAGGGAAGGAGGACTTGAGCAGGGGATGGGGATTTGAATTTGTTTCAACCAAATAAGCAACAATCCATCCATCTGCCAATGCCGTGTAGACTTTGATCTTATAAAAGTTGCAGAAAAGGTGATGTTCTTCTGTTGCGTCCACCGTGGGCGATTTCCATGCGTTCGGGGACACCGCAGTGACTGTTCCTGTCAATCACACTATGGATGGGCTGGGCAAAGCCCGCAGAGGGAGCACAAGATGAATGGGTGGGTTCCATGCGGCACAGAGACTCTCTTCCCTGGCATCTCCCAGTCCGGCTGGTTGACTGAGAACCTCTCTCTTCCCCCAAGCCTCCTTCCCTGCTAAAAGCAGGGCCAAGACTTGGCATCCCGGCCTCCAGTTTGCAGGTCCCCTTTGCTCTGAGTCTCCTTAGATTCCAGAAAATCTTGTGATGAGCGAAAGCTACTCCTTAAACAACAGCCGCTTGCTTAGGCCATCAAATCTCTGCCTGACCGATCCTGGGGTTAGGATGGACAGACCACACCTGATCAAGATCACCTCCTTCCCCTTTCTGTAAACCTGAGGGTGAAGTCACCTTGTCCTTCCAGTGTGGCTGCACTGATTAAAATGACTTTCCTGCTTTGCCACCGTTTCTTCTGTTTCGTTTTTGGGACAAGTTGCCAGACCCAATTTATCGGATCCTCGGATTTTGGCCTCTGGCCAAGGACTCCAGTATCCTACTGACCTCCCTTCATCTAAAACATTACTGTCCCCAAACACTTAATCTATCTTTCTACCCAAATTGTGTGGCTGCTCCTTTGGAAACATTTTTATCAGGGTTCACAGGTGAAAATCCCTTGGCAGAACCCTTGATAGACAGGGGAACACCTGCCAACGTAGGCCAAGCATTAACAATCATGCTGATGGGACTGGAGCAGTGGCTCAGCGGTTACGGTGCTTGCCTGGCATGCACAGGTAGGAGGGTTCAAACCCCAGCACCACGAACATAACAAAGTGTCTGAGCAACGGAAACCAGGTGAAAAACTACATAACATTGAATCTACCTCTCTCTCTCTCACTGTCCCTCTCTCGTTAAAAAAAAAAAAACAGACAAGTAATGATGCTGAATAGAGAATGTCACATAAAGAGGCTTGCAAGCAATTGTTAAGTGAAAGAAATACGTTGAAAACTGTGTCTACAGTAGGAGCAAAAGATTATAAAGATTTAAAACCCTTCAAATTAGGGGTTGGGGATTTAGCTCAGTGGCAGAGGGCTTGCCTAGCACTCCCAAGGTCTGGAGTTCTGGACCTTAGTCCTGAAAAAAAAAAAGTCCTGAAAAAAAAATTCTTCAAATTCATTTTTGCAGGACTGAGGATTGAACCCAGTGTCTCACACATGCCAGGCAACTGCTCTACCACTGAGCTATATCCGCAACCCAAGATTTATTTTTTTAAATAGAAAAGAATAAATACAAATAAAAACTCTTGAAATTTGGCAAGTTAAGAGCGGTTGCTCAGCGTATGCTTGGCATATGTGAGGCCCTGGATTGGATCCTCAACACGCACACACACACAAAAAAATTGAGGCTGGGATGTGGCTCAGGGGTACAGCATGTGCTTCCTGTGATGCTCCACACCCAGCACCCTTCTCCCCCAGGAAGAGTGGTTGATTGCTCTGGAGTGTGGGGCGAAGTGGGGGGGTATTTAGTGGGCGATTTTTTTCTTCATTATATATTTTTATTTCAAATGTACCCATTATTCACACTTAATTTATTAGACCTATTTACTTTTTTTTTTAAGAGAGAGAAAGTGCTAATTTTTTTTCCATCTGGTTTTTGTTTTTCTGACACTTAAGTGCGTATGTGGTGCTGGGGATCGAAATGAGGCAGAAAAATTTAGGCGGTCAGTGTAGGCAGAACAATGTGGGTCGAAGAGGAGAAAATCAACTGACGGTCATCTTTTCTGAGAGGACAAAGACATCCCCCAATGCTAATAAGGGTCTGACAAGACAGGCCCAGATGTGGACACTCCCTGCTGCTAAGGAAGGAACCACATCTTTCTATTGGCGCCTAAGGCATGGACTTAGGACTGGAGCAGAATTCCCCGCACCTGTGCCCTAGGTACAGGTGCAGGGAAGCAGTGACCAATCGAGGAGAGGAAGTCATATAAAAAGGGCAAAGCTCACTGCCTCATCGGCTCTGTCCCCTTCTCCCACTCTGGGGGAAGTCCGCTCTTTTCCCTGTGCTTTACTTTCTATAATAAAATCCGTCTACTACACTTGCCTCGGTGTCCCTCGGTTTCATTCTTCGACTCCGAGAGGACATGAACCTGACATCCACATCATCGGGATCAGAACCAAGGTCCTTGTGCGTGCCTGGCAAGCCTTCCAACCCCTGAGCCACCGCTCGGGGGCCCCTATACCTATATTCATTTATCTTGAGCAAATATAGCTTTGGTCATCGCAGGGAGAAACAAAAGATCACACATGCTAGTGTGAATTTCAAGCATTCTTTGTTAAACAGTGTCACAGAAAAAAAAAAAAATGCTCCTGTGGCCCTAGTGAAACTGGAGCTTTGAGATGAGACTAGATTCCCTCTGGGCTTTTGTCTCACAAATTTGAAGAATAAAGTCTTTGCACACTAACAGCAGGGAAGAGCAAGAACCCCCATCAGGCAGGAGGGGGTCGGATAGCAGAAAACCCCATTTCGGTGTGCAAGCTGGTTCCGGTTAGAGCATGTCCAACATCTGTGTGCATCAGGCCTTGAAACAGTACCGAGGCTGCAGCCCTTCAGTTTCAATCCTTCCTCTAACTTCTAGGGTCACCTCCAGCTCCCTTTTCTCACCTCTGGCACAGGATTGATCCTGCAGGTGAGCTCTATGGTGTTCCACATTTGAAATGGGCCTTTCGGGGTGTTCTAGATTAGTTCTACCTTTCAGCTTCCTGCTGTGGTCTCTGCATTTGAAGAATTCAACTGGGGCTTGTCCCCTGTGATTGTGGAGCATCGACCTTTGTTATTCACTAGCAAGACACACACAAAAGAAGAAAAGGATCTTTTATTTTTTATTTAAAGAGAGAGGGACAGTGAGAGAGAAAGAGAAAAGAAACAACTTATTTTTAGTTTTTCACATGGCTTTAGTTGCTCCAACACTTAGCTGTGTACGTGGTGCTGGGGTTTGAACCCGGGTCCTCGTGCTTGCCAGGCAAGCACCAAAACCCCTGAGCCACCGCTCCAGCCCTAGAAAAGAAGATTTTAGTACTAGGTGCCAGGGACTAGATTAGGAAAGGAGGGATAAAAAGATGAATGGGACAAATTCTGTGTCCTCAGGAAGCTTGTGGTCCTACTCCCTACCCCCACCTCCACCCCCTTCTGGGAGGAACCCAGGACCCAGCGTCCACCTGATGCTGAGCCACACCCCCACCCCACACCCATCCATCTATCCTCTATTTGGTCCTGACCATGACTATGAGGATCCTGGCACGTTCCTGATACTGCAACAATATAGCACCAATGGGGGACTTCAGAAATTATAGAATATCTGTCCAAGATCAGGGCACCTGGTAGATTCAATACCTGGTCACAGCCTGTTCCACAGATGGGATCTTCAAGGGCACAAAAGGAAAGAAGGGACAGAGACTGCGTCATCACGTGAGTTTCCTTTCACTGCTGTTGGAGGCCACTAATTCCAGCTGCTAGCTCTGTCCCCCTGACTCTTCATCACCTCTGAGCGTCCAGGCTTTTAACACTGTGGCTGGAGATTGAGTTCTAACATACAAAGTGACCCAGGGCCTAGGCCTGGATTTTCATTTCCAAAGCGTCCCTCCCTTCTTAAATGAGTCATCTAGTCATTGCTTACCCCATAACAATGATCTTACCTGTTGAACCTTAACTTTTCCTTACCTCCAATGAAATTTATTGTTTCAAAAAAAAATTTAGAGATCCATAGAATAATGAGCACAATGAAAGCAAAAATTTACACTTCTGCAGAGGAGGCCCTGAAACTCCTATGAAAGGGAGAAGAGCAAGTAGGACAGAGGTGCTAAAGCCACACTACCAGGTAATCAGAAGATCTCAACAAGTACTGGGGCTGAAAACAGCTTTGCCTGCAATTTAATGCACACCGGAAAGGACACCAACCGAGACTTTGAACAGCACAGGGGCTTTGGTGCAAAGCCAAGCAAAAATGAGACAGTTTTAGGACAGACAGTGAGATGACCAGGTAGTCAGGACAAAGGGCCCCATCTAAGAGCTGGCAGGTAGACAGTGATTGACAGGGCATGCTCAGGGCCTGCATACGCAAATGACCATGAGGCTCACCTGTGGGAGCAACTCCTTTGTCCCTGAGGAAGGAAAACTAAGAAATGGGGGTGGACACAGATGGGAACTAGGAAAAAATTGCTATATGTTTTGCATAGATTTTAAATAATGACTTTGGTACTAAGTTTCAATGCCTGCTTCGCATGAATGTTAATTATGCTCATACCCCAAACCTATATAACCCCTGGCCTGACCTCCATTAGATGGTGTCCTGCTTCCAGGTGCCCCTCTGCCTTGCAGAGTCTCTGCTCTTCTTCCTGAATAAATCCTTTTACTCCTCCTTCCGTGGTTGTCCGTGGATTTTATTCTTCAAACTCATGAGACAAGAACCCAGAAGATTGGCGTCGAATTCCTGGGGTGAATTTCCACCACACCAAGAGCTGCGACACCCAGCTTTTAGCTGGACAGCTGCTAACACTATTTCGGCCTCAGATACCTGCAGCCAACCCAAATTCCCAGTTTTAACTGGGAATGGCTGCAAACACTAGAAGCGGGCTATTTTGGCTGCTGGAATCTGCAGCGGCCCAGACTCCATTTGCCAGCAGGAGCAGGGAATCCGGCCTCATCTCAAAAACCCTGCATCACAATGAAGTCTCAGAGCAAGGAAAGCTGCATGAAAAACTAAATAAAAATTGTTTCTCTCTCTCTCTCTCTCTTTAAAAAAAAAAGAACGAGAGAAAGAAAGAAACTCCTTTAGTTTTACCTACTAGATTTCTAGAATGCAGTAGACACAGGTACATCTTAGGTCAAACAATGATGTCAAGAAGGGAAGATCATGACTCTTCTGTCGATGTAAAATGAACACTTGAAAACATTTTATTTAACTCATTACTAACGAGAGAACCAGAGACATGTTACTGGTTTGGTTTTTCTGTATGTTTGTTTTGTACTGGGGACTGAACCCAGGAGTGCTTTCCCACTGAGCCACATCCTCAGCCCTTTTAATTTTTTTTTATTTTGAGACAGGGCCTCACTAAGCTGCTGAGGCTGGCTTTGAACTTGGGATCCTCCTCTCTCAGCCTCCCAAGACGCTGGGATTCCAGGCATGCGCCACCGCTCCTGACTGTGAAATGTTTTAACTTCTTCCAAGGAGAAGAGAAACAGCAGAGTGAAGTGAATCAGTAAATGGACACAAACCATCTTCTTCCACAGCAAGGGGGGAAATCAATCTGCTGTCCACAAGCAGAGTTTCCTTCATGTCTGCAGACAAGAATTATTTGCATTATTATTACTTTTATCATTAATTTCTTCATCTTTTTCTTTTTTTTTTTTT
>PVKS010037093.1:0-18884 GCA_004027875.1 Aplodontia rufa | reverse complement strand
AACTTAAGAATCTATAAAGTCCATAAAATATAACCTAGTAGTTAACAACACATGCTTGTAAATTTTATTTTCAACTTGATAGGAAATTTTACATTTAAAGCATGTTCATCAAAAATTAATAGCAAACAAGGTGAACTGATGTTTCTCATGCGGTTTTGTTTCTGAGTATTTGTACTCTTATGTGGATTAAATGAATTTGTAAGTGAATTTTTGTATATTCAGTGAACTGGTGCCTTGCTGTGATTAGCTACCCCTCCACATAACTTTATGAATTTTTTCATAATTCATATTATTTCCTGAAGCAGGAAATATTTACATAAATTCTTAATTGAGATAATTAAATAATTGTCAATATTTTTATCATTTTGTAGTTTCATAAAGACTGTCAGTTTTATCTGTGTTCCAAGTCCTTTAACTATATAGATGGATTTATTCACAGAAGCTCAATTAGCAGTGATTACTGAAGAAGAGCAAAAAAGTTTTGATGTTAGTGAAATTCACCAGCCAGAGGTATGTTACATTTGTACTGAATGTTACACTTGAAAGTTGTTCACTTTGTTTTCATGATGTAAATTAGGCCAAATGAAATTAGCTTTCAGGCTTCCCCTTTTATAATGAATATATTGCACTTTGTATTTAATATTTAAGCATTTTTTGTGATGCTGGGGAGTGAACCCAGAGCCTCACACAGATAAGGTTAGTGGTGAATCAAATACTAAGACCTAAAAATTATTTTAATTGGTTATTTTCACAGCCAACAGTAACTTGTGGATAAAATTCATCACTGAAATTATGGCATTTTTCTCTATATTGAATACACTTCCATTTATATAGGCTTCTATGTGATGAAGAGTATAGGCAGAAATTTTATGATAAGGTTATGGGAAACCTTCTCAGTCTTTGCTCCTTAGTTATCTGAAGTTTTTCTATCATTCTTTAAAGTGGTCCATGAGCAAGGAATCTAATTAAGGCCTATACCCTGTGAGCTTAAAAGTCAAGGTTAATTTAGAGGACTTTTCTAAAGTGTGGCTATTAGCTCAGGAAAATTTGCTTTGTTGATTTGAGATAAATGAATTCATTTAAGCCAAATATCAAGTGCATCATGGGATGGAAGCAGAGAATGAGAAGGAATATAAAAGTATATCTGAGTATGAGATTCCCAATAGTATTCTAATCATCAATGATTTCCAAAATGAATATTAAATATTGAGAAAGCAAATATATGTGTTTCCTCACCTTTAAAAAATAACAGTTTCACATGTTTTATTCAATTAGATTTTTGCATGTTTTTTAAAAAGTTGGATAAGTTTTGGAATGCAAGATTTTATCATATAAGTAGCAAATACTCTCAGCTAATATCTGCTTTGGTATTTGATTCCAAAGCAGAAATCGATATATCCAGTACACTAAAATTTTAACATGTAAAACCAACAACCAACAAAAGACCAGGAGATATCATTTAAAAGAATGGCCTCACCTGAGGGTTACCATTGTGATTGAATCATTAAGTTGTTACCTTTACCAAATCACAGTTATGATTTTTACAACTTGGTGAAGTTTATGTGACCTATTTAATGAAAGGTGTGATATAGCATGATGGAATTAATGGAGTTGTGTTCCAATCAATGGAGCCATACTTGGTGGGTCATGCCAATCAGGAACTTTGAAGTTATCATTTAATATTTTTGTCTCAAATTCATTTTAACTGGAAAATAGAGCTAAAATAGGTAACTACTTCCAAACCCTCCAGCTGTGCAGCTTTGTCGATAGTTATTGATTATAGAATCTGGAAGGTAGTTCATTTTTCAGAGTTGCATATGAGCAGCTCAGCAGTTTTATTCTGCCCCTCCTAAACATGGATAGTTTGCTTTCAATTTTCAGTGAGCACCATCCTCTTTCTTTAAATCCCCAGAATACAAATGAGAAAAGTCAAAGGAAATGGAGGAAAGAGGAAAGCTAAAATTGCATTTTTCCTGAAGGTCCATAACATCACAATCTCTATTGTGCCTGTTCAATGTTAATTCAGGTACCTCAGAAGAGTTACCTTTCCATGTTCTCTAATTACTTTAGTCAGTCACGTGGGAAGTGAAAATGATAGGTGGCCAAGAGAGGATGAAATTGAAGGACAAAATTAACAGTCACCCTTTTAAATTTCAGAATATGGTTTGCTTCACTCACATCTAAAAACATTTAGTTAAAGGTAATGAGGAATAAAAGTAAGCACATACATACTTTTTATGGAATGAAATCCTGACAGTTAAACTGAATCAGTTCTAAATTGAATGAAAACAGAAAAGAATTTTTATTGAAAATTACTAGCTCTCTTAGAATCGAAATTTAATGACAGGTTGAAGAACAATGGATGAATCATGGAAGCCAGGAAATCGAAACATCAGGAGAACTATGTGATGGTGCTGCTACTGCTGCTGATGTGTTCATCCAAAAAAGGAAGAAGCCAAAACCTGACAGTCAGCAGTTTGCCACCAAGGGCAAAGATGAACATGATCTGTTAGTTGATGGATGCATTATCCAGTAGATAATAGTTGTTCACATATAAAATGAATTCACATTTAGGCTTTATTTATGAGTTTCCAATTTAACACATTGACTAGCGTTATTCACCTTTGCATGATCAGAATTATGTAGACTAAGAAGGTGATACTAATTATATTATTGATAAGATTATTAAAAAATGTTGACACTGGAAGCAGCGGGGAGGGCACACCAGGATCCTCTTTCTAGTTACTGCACTGGTAAGTTATCCAGTGTTCCCGGCCATGGTCTTGCGAGGGTGGCAGTCCCCCTTGCATGTGGCTGGCACAACCATTAATGCAGTTGCCGAGTTTGTCCTCCCTGACATCCAAAGGCAGACCTACAGGATCTTGGAGAGTCTGCGCAGAGGGTAGGGAAGCTTCAGTGCGGGCAATTGATGGGGGAGGGCATGTGCTTCCGAGTCAGGAGAGGCCTTCGGGGACCAGGAACAGTTGCTCGGTGTGGGATGGATGGCTTGAGCATTGAGGACACAAGGTCAGGTAGTGGTTATTGGTGCAGGGGCTCCTGCAGCAGAGGCTTGTTGCATGATTTTGCAAGGTGTACCTGCAAGGAGGCAGGAATGGCCCTGGATTGTTCACACAGCAGCCTTCCATGCAACTTTGGGATGTATAGAGGAAGAGGCAGCCCAAACCTGGACTGGTGTGCTGCACTGCTGTCCCTGACTCCTTGTCTTATTTGTTCCCTCTGGATGTATTTGGCCTGCTGAAGGATGCCTGTGTTGACCTGGTTTCACCTTGGACTTGTGTGAGCCAGTAACCTGGGCTGCTGTCTTGGAAGGCTGGTCCCAGCATCAGGTAGTGAGGCCTGCAGTGTGCCCAGAGGTAGAGTTAGGTAATGTGTGTGAGGTAGGAGAGATCTGAAGAGGCAAGGAGAGGTGCTCTGTTCAGAGGTGATATGGGTAGACTCAAGAAGAGAATGTGAGACAGTCTTTGTTGGTGCAGGAGGTAGAGATGGAGGAGTAGCATGATGTTTCAGGGAGTCTTAGTTTGTGCTTGGTACCTTCCCTTGGAATCCATGTAGGGATGGGTGTCTCTGAGTTGGGGAGTGTTCAGTGCTGTTGGCCAGGCATTTGCAGGTTGGTGGAAGTATTTTGTGGGAAGCGTAAAGAGACCGGTGTCCAGGGCACCTGAGCTTTGTTTTCAAGAAGTGTGTTGAAGGCTTGAATTGCATTATCAATATGGAGAGCATGTACTGCTAATTACATTTTACCAAAACTCATATCCTCCTATTGGTTGGTGTGTGACTGTATTAAACTGTATTTCAAATTCATGGTAATTTTGACATTTTACCTTTTCTTATTTAAAGATAGGTAACGATTTAATGTTAGATATAGTGTGTGTGAATTTGTGGGGAAATGCGCACAGGCGTGTGCTTCTTCACAGATAAGGATTCCTTGAGCTGAACGATAAAAAAGTGGCCCTAAAGACTTTTGGTAACACTGAATTTTTCTAGTTTATTCTTTCCATTTTGACCCATAACCAGAGGTCCCTCCACTGGTATATGTCGACACGGTTTGCAACATGACAGTTTGGTAACAATATGCGGTATCCTGTGTGCAATATTTATTAAGGCTCTAGGCCTCTGAGTCTGTTGATTTTGCCTTAAAAATGTTTGACATCTGTAAAAAACCGAGTCTGATAAGTGGTTGTCTTTTTTTTTCTGTCTGTTTCCATTTGAGTGACTTCAGCAAACTTTTTGTTGTGGCAAAACAGATGATTTTCCTATATGCATACAAGTGGAATATTCACCAACATTAATGATCATTTGTCTTAGTTCTTACTCATCCTTCATTGGAAGATGGAACAAAATTGCTCATTTGGATTTCCTGTGTATTTATTACACTTGTTAATTTTGATGCTGGGACCCAAGCTAGGGAGGTGTAGCTGGAGGTGTGTTTGCCACAAGCCTACTCTGCTTCTTGGCCACAGAGCTTGTCCAAAGGCTCTACAGATGTCTCGGAGGAAATCCAGGCAGGGAGGCCTGTTGTCTCCGAAGGTTTAGGTTCTGAGAATCTCACCTTTTACCCAAGGTCTTTCAAATGGTGAAGACTTAATTACCAAGGTAATGGCATTAGCAGGAGGTACCTTTGAAATGGAGTTAGTTCATGACAGAATGTCCCTCACGGATCGACCACAACCCTTCCAGAAGAAAATTGGGGGCATAGGAAGTTTTTCCTTGCACTTTGAGTATACTCAACCAGCATGCATGTTCAAAAACAGAAAGCTCACAGCAATTCCCCAGGCACCCATTTCTAGCCATGATTTGATGTTGGAATTTCCTGCTTGCAAATCCCTGAGGAGTAAATGCCCACTGGGTGCATTCCAGTCAATGTAAGGACCAGTGCTATTGCATGTGAGTGAAGTGAGTGTTTAAAATGGAGAGGAAGAGATGATGGAGAGAAGAGATGGGATTTGTGGGGCCACTGAAAGATGTAGCTGTGGCACCTGCTGGGCTGTCAGGGTGAAACAAAGTAACTACACATGCATCAACCCTTTGTTTTCTTCATGGAGGTATGTGATCATGCATGGAAAGACTGTGATGGGAAAGGTGGGACAAGAGAAATGAGAAAGTTAAGACATCAAGGGTTGTGACTTGGTCCTGGGACCACAGGTACGTGGGTTTACACACTACGTGGACAGATGACAACGGATGTGGTTCAGGAGAGTGTAAAGAGAAGATTTGTCGTTAAGATGAGCAACCCTTCCACAGGAGTAGAAAGAGATCAAGATGCAGATGTGTGTTTTCCAATGTGTAGAGTATCTGGATGCATGTTTGGAAGAGTGTTTACTCCACAAATATGCGAATAATGAACAGAGGGATTTCATGATTTTTTTTCAGGAAATGATGTAAGCCAAGCACAGTCTTTTCTGAGTTTGGCCTGGTCTGTCTTGGTCAAGTATGCTTCAAAATGCTACAAAAATCACAGAACATGTCCACCCCGCACTGCTTCCCTTTACGTTCATAGCAGGCACAATCAGTTCTCATCTGCACTCACCTCCAATGTATGGACCCAGTACGGACTCCATGTCTCAAATCAGATTGAAATTCCTTCTTCGAAGTTGAATGTGAACTTCAACCCTGCTTTAGGTGCAGCCTTGCTTAGTGCACCTATCATTGCTGTTCAGGCCCCAATGCTTCTGGAATTCTTGGCTCCCTGTCTGAGTTCCAAGCACCACTTTTGTAAGTTTTCCCCCATTTTTACATCTTACCTGAATCCACCTTGCAGTCTGGCTCTTCTGCGTAGCCTGAAAATCTCAGATGCCTGGACAGCTTTTTGCCCTACAAAGAACCCTGAGGGCCAAATATCCCAAATGATACTGTCAGAATCTCTGAGCACGGTAGCGTGTATGACCCAGTAAATGCTGAGTGCAATCAAAGGGTTGTGCATTTATGTTCTGAGTTCTCCTTTTTCCATTTTCACAGGTGGTTGGAACCCATGGCTTTCACAGACCACAACCCCTCAATCTAAGCCGCCATGCCCTGGCCCATGGCCACACCCTCGAATGTCCAATGGGCCCTAGGCCCTCAAGTCATTGCACGTGAAACAAGTGCTTTTTGAAAGCGGAGAGATTTCATCCATGAGGCTTCAGAAGATGACCCAGCGGCACAGAAGAGGACATGCTTCTGCTCTCCCCCGCGTCCCGCAAAACTGAAGAAGAGAATGTTGACACTGGAAGCAGCAGGGGAGGGCACACCGGGATCCTCTTTCTAGTTACTGCACTGGTGAGTTTTCCAATATTCCCGACCGTGGTCTTGCAAGATTATCATTCCCCTTTGTATGTGGCTGGCCCAACCAGGACTGCGGTGGTGAGTTTGACCTCCGTTGTATCCAACAGCAGACGTACAGGATCTTGGAGTGTCTGGGCAGTAGGTAGGGAAGCTCATGGGTGGGCAATGGATGGGGGAGAGCATGTGCTTCCTAGTCAGGGGAGGCCTTTGGGGACCAGGAACAGATGTTGGGTGTAGGATGGATGGCTTAATCATTGAGGACACAAGGTCAGGCAGTAGTTGTTGGTGCAGGGGCTACTGCAGCTGAGGCTGTTGCATGATTTTGCAAGGTGTACCTGCAAGGGGGCAGGGATGGCCCTGGATTGTACACACAGCAGCCTTCCATGCAAGGTTGGGATATATAGAGGACGTGGCAGCTGTAACATGGACTTTTGTGCTGCACATGCATCAACATTTTGTTTTCTTCATGGAGGTATGTGATCATGCATGGAAAGACTTAGATGGGAAAGGTGGGACAAGAGACATGAAAAAGTTTTGAAATCAAGAGTTGTGGCTTGGTCCTGGGACCACAGGTACGTGGGTGAACACACTACCTAGACCGATGACAACGTATGTGGTTCAGAAGAATGTCACGAGAAGATTTGTCCCTAGGAAAAGCAAACCTTCAACAGGAGTAGATAGAGATCACGATGCAGGTGTGTGTTTCCCAATGGGTCCAATAGCTGGATGCATGTTTGGAAGAGTGTTTACTCCACAAATATGCGAATAATGAAAAGAGGGAGTTCAAGAAATTTTTCAGGAAATGATGTAAGCCAAGAACCACAGTCTTTTCTGAGTTTGGCCTGTCTCTCTGGGTCAAGTCTGCTGCAAACTTCTTCAAAAATCACAGAACTTGGCCACCCCACACTGCTTCAATTTCCATCCATAGCAGGCGCCCTCAGTGCTCATCTGCACTCACCTCCAATGTATGGACCCAGTATGGATTCCATGTCTCTCATCAGATTGAAATTCCTTCCTCTAACTTGGCTGTGAACTCCAACATTGACTTAGGCACAGCCTTGCTCAGTGCACCTGTCATTGCTGTCGAGGCCCCAATGCTTCTGGGATTCTTGGCTCACCTTCTGATTTCCAAGCACCATTTTCGTAAGTTTGGCCCCATTTCTAACATCTTCCCTGAATCCACCTTACAGAATGGCCTTATCCGTAGCCTGAAAGTCTCCGATACCTGCACAGCTTTTGTGCCCTGCAGAGAACTCTGAGGGGCGACTATATCAAAAGACACTGTGAGCACCTCTGAGCGCTGTAGCGTATATGACTTAAAATGTTGAGTGCAATCAAGGGGGTGTGTATTGATGTTCTGATTTCACCTTTTTCCATTGAGACAGGTGGTGGAACCCATGCCAGTCACAGGCCACACCCCTCACCCAAACCACTATGGCCCTGCCCACGGCCACACCCTCGGATGTCCAGTGGGCCCTAGACCCTCAAGTCAGGGCACGTGGAACAAGAGCTTTTTGAAAGTGGAGGGATTACATCCAGGAGGCATCAGAAGAAAACCCGGCAGCATGGAAGAGGACATGCTTCTGCTGTCCTCAGTGTCCCGGAAAACTAAAGAACAGAGTGTTGACACTGGTAGCAGTGGGGGAGGGTGCACCGTGATCCTCTTTCTTGTTACTTCACTGGTGAGTTTTCCAATATTCCTGGCCATGGCCTTGTGAGGGTGGCAGTCCCCCTTGCATGTGGCTGGCTCAACCAGGCGTGCAGTTGGTGAATTTGACCTACCTGGCTTCCAACGGCAGACCTTCAGGGTTTTGGGGAGCCTCGGCAAAAGGTGGGGAAGTTCCAGTGTGGGCAAGGGATGGGGGAGGGCATGTGGTTCCTGGTCAGGGGAGGCCGTCGGGGACCAGGTACAGTTGCTGGGTGTGGGATGGATGGCTTGAGCATTGAGGACACAAGGTCAGGCAGTGGTTGCTGGTGCAGGGGCTACTGCAGCAGAGGCACTTTGCATGATTTTGCAAATTGTACCTGCAAGGGGACAGGAATGGCCCTCAATTGTTCACACTGTTGGGAACATGAGGTTCAGCTGGCTTGTAGGAGAATTGGTGGTAAACAACTCTAAGGGGTTCATCTGGCTTGTAATTAGCAAATTGCCTGACCGCATGACTAAGCTATTCGGGCACTCATTTGTTACAATTGGAGAAAGGTGTTTGTATTGTATCCTATTGGCTGTTGTAATGGATAAATAGAGTAGCAGCTAGTCAGGTAAAAGAAGCAGCCAAAAGAAGCAAGCGCAAGGCCCAAGAAGGAAGCAGCCAAAGGAAAGGAAGCAGCCAAAGAGAAAGCACAGAACCAGAGGAGAAGAAGCAGCAGCCAGAAGCAGCAGCAGCAGCAGCAGAGACGTCAGAGAGATCAGCAGCTTAGAAGATCCAGGTCCCGTGTTCCAGCCGCTGGCGTTCGCCCCTTTGTTCCCGGCTCCCCCACCCTTCCTAACAGCGCCTCAGAGGACGGTCCAGCGTTAAGCAGTTCTACCCGCTTCTCGCACAGGAACGCTGCGAGGAGCGACTCCTCGTCCCAACCCCTCCCTAACTCGGCCCCTCGGAGGATGGCTAGCAAGGTCGTCCTGCCCGCTTCTCGTACAGGAAGGCTGCGAGGAGCGACTCCTCTCCCCCCCTTCCCCAGACCTGTCCTGCCAGCGCCGGCGGCCGGGTCTCAATGTCCTGCTGGCCCCCGGGGAACGGCCAAAGTCCCCCGAGGCCGTTTCTGCCGCTCCCTCCTCCAGAACCCTGGGGGGAGCTACACACACAGCAGCTTTCCATGCAAGGTTGGGATGTATAGAGGAAGAGGCATCCCAAACCTGGACTGGTGTGCTGCACTACTTTCTCTGACTCCATGACTTATTTGTGGACGCTAGAAGTTTTTGGCCCCCTGAAGCATGGCTGCGTTGATCTGAATTGAGCCTGAACTTGTGTGTGCCAGTAGCCAGGGCTGCCGTCCTGTAAGGCTGGTCCCAGCATCAGATAATGAGGCCTGCAGTGTGCCCAGAGGTAGAGGGAGTGCATGTGAGTGAAGCTAGGAGAGGGCTGAGGAGGCCAGGAGAGGTGCTGGGTTCAGAGGCGATATGGATAACCTCAATAAGAGTAAGAGAGGCACTCTTTGTTGGTGCAGGAGGTAGAGACTGAGGGGTAGCATGATGTTTCTGGGAGTCTTAGTTTGTGCTTGGTATATTCCCTTGGGGTCCAGGTAGGAATGAGTGTTTCTGAGTTGGGGAGTGTGCAGGGGTGTTGGAAAGGCCATTGCAGGTTGGTTGAAGTATTTTGTGTGAAGCGTAAAGAGACCGGTGTCCAGGGCACCTGAGCATTGTTTTCAAGAAATGTGTTGAAGGCTTGAATTGCATTTTCAATTTGGAGAAAATGTACATCTCCTTACATTTTACCAAAACCCATATCTTCCTATTGGTAGGTGTGTGACTGTATTAAACTATAGTTTAAATTCATGATGATTTTAACATTTTATCTTTTCTTCCTTAAAAGATAGGTAATTATTTAATTTTAGATATAGTGTGTGTGAGTGTGTGGTGAAAAGTGCCCATGCGTGTGCTTCTACAGGGATAAGAATTCCTTGAGCTGAACAATCAAAATGTGGCCCAAAAGACTTTTTGTAACACTCCTTTTCTTTAATTCTTTCCATTTTTACCCATAAACAGAGGTCCCTCCAATGCTATATGTCGGCACGGTGTGCAACATGACATTTTGGTGACGATATGCGGTACTCTGTGCAATATGTTTACAGGCTCAAGGCCTCTGGGTCCGTTGAGTTTGCATTAAAAATGTCTGAGATCCATAGAAAGCCGAGTCTGCTAAGTGGTTTCTTTTTTTTTTTCTGTCTGTTTCCTTTATTGTGACTTCAGCAAACTTTTGGTTGTGGCAAAACAGAGGATTTCCCTATATGCATATACGTGGAATATTCACTAACTTTGATGATCATTTGTCTTAGTTCTTACTCATCCTTCATTGGAAGATGGAACACAATTGCTCATTTGACTTTCCTGTGTATGTATTACACTTGTTAATTTTGATGCTGGGAGCGAAGCTGAGGAGGTGTAGCTGGAGGTGTGTTTTCCACAAGCCAACTCTGCTCCTTGGCCATGGAGTTTGGCCAAAGGCTCTGCAGATATCTCAGAGGAAATGCTGGCAGGGAGGCCTGGTGTCTGCGAAGGTTTAGGTTCTGAGAATCTAACCATTTGCCCCGGGTCTTCGAATGGTTAAGACTTAATTACCAAGGTAATGGCATTAGCAGGAGGTACCTTTGAAATGGAGTTAGTTCATGACAGAATGTCCCTCACGGATCGACCACAACCCTTCCAGAAGAAAATTGGGGGCATAGGAAGTTTTTCCTTGCACTTTGAGTATACTCAACCAGCATGCATTTTCAAAAACTGAAAGCTCACAGAAATTCACTTGGCACCCATTTCTGGCCATGATTTGATGTTGCAATTCCCTGCTTGCAAATCCCTGAGGAGTAAATGTCCACTGGGTGCAAGCCAGGCAATCTAAGGAACAGTGTTATTGCACATGAGTGAGGTGAGTGTTTGAAATGGAGAGTAAGAGATGATAGAGAGAAGAGATGGGATTTGTGGGGCCACTGGAATTTGCAGCTGTGGCACCTGCTGGTGGTGTCAGGGTGAAACAAAGTACATACACATGCATTAACCTTGTGTTTTCTTCATGGAGGTACGTGATCATGCATGGAAAGACTGAGATGGGAAAGGAGGGACAAGAGAGATGAGAAAGTTCTGAAATCAAGAGTTGTGGCTTGGTCTTGGGACCGCAGGTACGTGGGTGAAGACACTATGTGTACAGATGACAACGGATGTGGTTCAGAAGAGTGTCAAGAGAAGATTTGTCGTTAGGATAAGCAAACTTTCAACAGGAGTAGATGGAGATCTCGATGCAGGTGTGTATTTCCCAGAGGGTCCAAAAGCTGGATGCATGTTTCTAAGAGAGTTTACTCCACAAATATGGGAATAATGAAAAGAGGGGGTTCAAGAATTTTTTCAGGAAATGATGTAAGCCAAGCACCACAGTCTTTTCTGAGTTTGGCCTGGTCTCCCTGGGTCAAGTCTGCTGCAAACTTCTAAAAAAATCACAGAACTTGGCCACTCCACACTGCTTCTCTTTCCGTCCATAGCATTCGCCCTCAGTGCTCATCTGCACTCACGTCCAATGTATGGACCCAGTATGGAATCCATGTCTCTCATCAGATTGAAATTCCTTCCTCTAAGTTGGCTGTGAAATTCAACACTGCCTTAGGCACAGCCTAGCTCAGTGCACCTGCTATTGCTGTCCAGGCCCCAATGCTTCTGGGATTCTTGGCTCCCTGTCTGAGCTCCAAGCACCACTTTCGTAAGTTTACCCCAATTTCTTACATCTTCCCTGAATCCGCCTTACAGCCAGGCTCTTCTGGGTACCCTAAAAGTCTCCGATACCTGCACAGCTTTTGTGCCCTGCAGAGAACACTTAGGGGCAAATATTTCAAAGGACACTGTGAGCATCTCTGAGCGCTGTATCATGTATGACTTAAAATGTTGAGTGCAATCAAGGGGGTGTGCATTGATGTTCTGATTTCTCCTTTTTCCATTGAGACAGGGGTTTGGAACCCATGCAAGTCATAGGCCACACTCCTCGCCCCAAGGCACTGTGGCCCCACCCATGGCTACACCCTCGGATGTCCCTTGAGCCCTAGGCCCTCAAGTCAGGGTACATGGAACAAATGCTTTTTGAAATTGGAGGGATTTCATCCAGGAGTCTTCAGAAGAATACACAGCGGCATGGAAGAGGACATGCTTCTGCTGTCCTCAGTGTCCCCGATAAACTAAAGAACAGAATGTTGACACTTGAAGCAGTGGGGTAGGGAACACCCGGATCCTCTTTCTTGTTACTTCACTGGTGAGTTTTCCAATGTTCCCAGCTGTGGCCTTGCGAGGTTGGCTGTCCCCCTTGTTTGTTGCTGTCCCATCTAATCCTGCAGTTGGCGAATTTGACCTAATTGGCTACCAGGGGCAGACATACAGGGTCTTGGGGAGCCTCGGCAAAAGGTAGGGAAGCTCCAGTGTGGGCAAGGGATGGGGGAGGGCATGTGGTTCCTGGTCAGGGGAGGCCTTCGTGGACCAGGAACAGTTGCTGGGTGTGGGATGAATGGCTTGAGCATTGAGGACACAAGGTCAGGCAGTGGTTGTTGGTGCAGGGGCTACTGCAGCAGAGGCATGTTGCATGATTTTGCAAGGTGTACCTGCAATTGGGCAGGAATGATCCTCGATTGCTCACACAGCAGCTTTCCATGCAAGGTTGAATGTATAGAGGAAGAGGCATTCCAAACCTGAACTGGTGTGCTGCACTGCTGTCCCTGACTACTTGTCTTATTTGTGGACGCTGGATGTTTTTGGACTCCTGAAGCATGGCTGCGTTGACCTGGTTTGAGCCTGAACTTGTGTGCGCCAGTTGCCAGGGCTGCGGTCCTGTAAGGCTGGTCCAGCATCAGGTAATGAGGCCTGCAGTGTGCCCAGAGGTAGAGGTAGTGCATGTGAGTGAAGCTAGGAGAGGGCTGAGGAGGCCAGGAGAGGTGCTGGGTTCAGAGGCGATATGGATAGCCTCAATAAAAAAAAGAGAGTCACTCTTTGTTGGTGCAGAAGGTAGAGACTGAGGGGTAGCATGATGTTTCTGGGAGTCTTAGTTTGTGCTTGGTACCTTCCCTTGGGATCCAGGGAGGAATGAATGTTTCTGAGTTGAGGAGTGTGCAGGGGTGTTGGAAAAGCCATTGCAGGCTGGTTGAAGTATTTTGTGGGAAGCGTAAAGAGACCGGTGTCCAGGGCACCTGAGCATTTTTTTCAAGAAATGTGTTGAAGGCTTGAATTGCATTTTTATTTTGGAGAGAATGTACATCTCCTTACATTTTACCAAAACCCATATCCTCCTATTGGTAGGTGTGTGACTGTATTAAACTATAGCTCAAATTCATGGTGATTTTAACATTTTATCTTTTCTTCCTTAAAAAATAGGTAATGATTTAATTTTAGATATAGTGTGTGTGAGTATGTGGGGAAAAGCACCCACACCTGTGATTCTACAGGGATAAGGATTCCTTGAGCTGAATAATCAAAATGTGGCCCAAAAGACTTTTTGTAACACTACCTTTTCTTTTTAATTCTTTCCATTTTTACCCATAAACAGAGGTCCCTCCACTGCTATATGTCGGCACGGTGTGCAACATGACATTTTGGTAATGATATGCGGTATCCTGTGTGCAATATATATAAAGCTCAAGGCCTCTAAGTCCGTGGAGTTTGCCTTAAAAATGGGGGAGATCCGTAAAAAACCGAGTCTGCTAAGTGGTTGTCTTTTTTTTTCTGTCTGTTTCCTTTTTTGTGACTTCAGCAAACTTTTGATTGTGGCAAAACAGAGAATTTCCCTATATGCATATACGTGGAATATTCACCAACTTTGATGATCATTTGTCTTAGTTTTAATACATCCTTCATTGGAAGATGGAAAACAATTGCTCATTTGGCTTTCCTGCGTATTTATTACACTTGTGAATTTTGTTGCTTTCACCGAAGTTAGGGAGGTGTAGCTGGAGGTGTGTTTTCCACAAGCCAAATCTGCTCCTTGGCCACGGAGCTTGGCCAAAGGCTCTGTAGATATCTCGGATGAAATCCGATCAGGGAGGCCTGGTGTCTCCGAAGGTTTAGGTTCTGAGAATCTCACCATTTGCCCCGGGTCTTTCAAATCATGAAGACTTAATTACCAAAGTAATGGCATTAGCAGGAGGAACCTTTGAAATTGAGTTAGTTCATGACAGAATGCCCCTCACGGATCGATCACAACCCTTCCAGAAGAAAACTGAGGGCATACGAAGTTTTTCCTTGCACTTTGAGTATACTCAAGCAGCATGCAAGTTCAAACACAGAAAGCTCACAGAAATTGACCAGGCACCCATATCTGGCCTTGATTTGGTGTTGCAATTCCCTGTTTGCAAATCCCTGAGGACTAAATGTCCACTGGGTGCAAGACAGTCAATCTAAGGATCAGTGCTATAGCACGTGAGTGAGGTGAGTGTTTGAAATGGAGAGTAAGAGATGATGGAGAGAAAAAGGGGATTTATATGGCCATTGGAAAATGCATCTGTGGCACCTGCTGGTAGTTTCTGGGTGAAACAAAATAACTACACCTGCATCAACCTTTTGTTTTCTTCATGGAGGTATGTGATCATACATGGATAGACTGAAATGGGAAAGGTGGTACAAAAGAGATGAGAAAGTTTAGAAATCAAGGGTTGTGGCTTGGTCCTGGTACCACACGTACGTGGGTGAACGCACTGCCTGGACAGCTGACAAAGGATGTAGGAAGAAGAGTTTCAAGAGAACATATGTCCTTAAGATGAGCCACCTTTCAAAAGAAGAGTAAAAGAAAGAGATCACGTTTCAGGTGTGTATTTCCCAATGGGTCCAAAAGCTGGATGCATATTTGGAAGAGTGTTTACTCCAGAAATATGCGAATAATGAACAGAGGGAGTTCAAGAATTTTTTCAGGAAATGATGTAAGGCAAGTAACACAGCATTTTCTAAGTTTGGCCTCGTCTCTCTGGATCAACTTTGCTCCAAAATCCTGCAAAAATCACAGAACTTGGCCACCCCGCACTGCTTCCCTTTCCATACATTTCAGGGGCCCTCAGTGCACATCTGCACTCACCTCCAATGTATGGACCCAATAAGGACTCCATCTCTCTCATAGAATTGAAAGTTCTTCCTCTAAATTGACTTTGAACTTCAACACTGTCTTAGGCGCAGCCTTGCTCAGTGCACCTGTCATTGCTGTCCAGGCCCCAATGCTTCTGGGATTCTTGGCTCCCTGTCTGAACTCCAACTACCACTTTCATAAGTTTGCCCTCATTTCTTACATCTTCCCTGAATCTGCCTCACAGCCTGGCTCTTCTGCGTAGCTTTGAAAGTGTCCGATGCCTGAACATCTTTTGTGCCCTGCAAAGAACCCTGAGGGGTGAATATCCCAAAATATACTGTGAGCATCTCTGAGCCCTGTAGCATGTATGACCCAGTAAATGGTGAGTGCAATCAACGGGGTGTGCATTGATGTTCTGATTTCTCCTTTTTCCATTGAGACAGGTGGGTGGTACCCATGCCAGTCACAGGCCACTCCCCCTTGCTCAAACCGCCATGGCCCCACCCATAGCCAAACTCTTGGATAGCCAGTGGGCCCTAGGCCCTCAAGTCAGGGCACGTGGAACAAGGGCTTTTTGAAAGTGCAGAGATTTCATCAAGGTGGCTTCAGAAGAAGACCCGGTGGCATGGAAGAGGACATGTTTCTGCTGTCCTCAGTGTCCCGGAAAACTGAAGAACAGAATGTTGACACTAGAAACAGCGGGGGAGGGCACACCGAGATCCTCTTTCTTCTTACTACACTGGTGAGTTTTCCAATGCTCCCAGCCTTGGCCTTGCGAGGGTGGCAGTCCCCCTTGCATGTGGCTGGCACAACCAGGCCTGCATTTGGCGAATTTGAACTACCTAGCTTCCAAGGGCAGACCTACAGGGTCTTGGAGAGCCTTAGCAGAATGTAGGGAAGCTCCAGTGTGGGCAAGGGATGGGGGAGGGCATGTGCTTCCTGGTAGGTGGAGGTTTTCGGAGACCAAGAACAGTTGCTGGGTGTGGGATGGATGGCTTGAGCATTGAGGACACAAAGTCAGGGAGTGGTTGTTGGTGCAGGGGCTACTGCAGGAGAGGCTTGTTGCATGATTTTGCAAGGTGTACATGGAAAGGGGCAGGAATGGCCCTGCATTGTTCACACAGCAGACTTCCATGCAAGGTTGGGATGGACAGAGGAAGAGGCATCCCAAACCTGGACTGTTGTGCTGCACTGCTCTCCGTGACTCCTTGTCTGATTTGTGGCCGCTGAACGTTTTTCGCCTCCTGAAGCATGCCTGCGTTGACCTGGTTTGAGCCTGGACTTGTGTGTGCCAGTATCCTGATCTGCTGTCTTGCAAGGCTGATCCCAGCATCACGTAGTGAAGCCTGCAGTGTGCACAGAGGTAGAGGGAAGTTATGTGTGTTAAGCTAGGAGAGGGCTGAAGAGGCCAGGAGAGGTGCTGGGTTCAGAAAGTATATGGGTAGCCTCAAGAACACAAGGAGAGGCACTCTTTGTTGGTGCAGGAGGTAGAGAGTGATGGGTAGCATGATGTTTCTGGGAGTCTTAGTTTGTGCTTGGTACCTTCCCTTGGGATCAGGTAGGGATGTTTGTCTCTGAGTTGGGGAGTGTGCGGGGGTGTTGACCAGGCCATTGCAGTTTGGTGGAAGCATTTTGTGGGAACCCGTAAAGATACTGGTGTCCAGGGCTCCTGATCATTGTTTTCAAGATGTGTGTGGAGGCCTTACCACCTCCCCTGAGGCACAGTGCCAACTCTGACTGCTAGGTCTCACCTGGAACAGTGTCTGCAGCTTACTCATTGGATGGTTCCAAAGCAGAACACAGAGCACAGTTCCATTGACTCCCAGAGGCCACACAGGAGTCTCTGCTTCAGGTGGGGCTCAGGCTGTATATCCATGGGACCCTCTGGGTGCATCATATGCTAAACCTGCCCTGGCCTTTATCCGCTCTGCCCAGGACGAAGACCAGCCACTCCTTCCCGGGAAGAAGTGCAGGGGCTACTGCAGGAGAAGTGTTGTGTCCTCACAAATGTGTCCACAGTGGAACAAGGGTACAGAGGGGACCCAGTGTTCCTGGACAGAGAACAATGACCATGTGAGCAGAGGCCAAAGGGATTACTGGAGGCCTGAATTTCTGGTTTGGTTTGTCCATTATTTCCAGGTTGGGTTCCTACATTTCTCCTGTCTCACCCATGCTCTGGACACTTCTGACCACAACTGCAAGGCTACATTAGACCTCCCAGATCCCTGGCAGCCAAATTTCTTTAGGTCTGCTCCTGCGAGGACTGATAGGAGATGAAAATCTGAAGGAAGAAACCTGTCCCTAGCCCAGGACCTCATGTCAGCAAAGGTAGGCTGCCAGTCAACCCAGCCACAGTTGCTTGGCAAGAGAGACTGGCTAGTGCCATTTCCTTCTGCTTATGCTGCTTGTGGCTTTCTGCAGCTCCTAATTGTTGGGGTAATCCAACTGCCCGTTTCTACCCTAGCCTTTCTGTCACCTTTGTAATCAACTCCCTACACCAAATTCTCCACATGTAACATTCCTGGTTAGGTTTCTGTTGACTACAGCAAGGCCTCTTTCCCCCCAGTCTTTCATTCTCTCCCAAAAGTTTATGTGCATTAACACCTGGCCAGAGGGAAACACAAGCCTGTGAAACTCTCAGCTAAACAAATAATGGCCTTGAGAGTGATGGAGTCCTGAGTTCTTTACCACATTGTACGGACACAAAGCCAAGCTTCCTCAGCTTCTCCACATACAAGTAGGTTCCTGAGTGTCTGTGAAGGACTCCACTTCTGCCAAAGGACATAGACCCCATAGCCACATGAAGAGCTTTTCCATCCTGCCTGCCTGAGGTCAAACACCTGACTGAAGGGCAGGTGTCTAAGTCCAGGTTTAGCCAACAGCACTGAGAAAAAGAGCTCGACCCTCCAGGCATGTTGGCACACACGCGTGGTCCCAGCTCTTGGGGGGTGGAAACATCATCATAATAGTCACTTACACAACTCCCCTTCTGAGGTTCCAAATGCCCTATCAACCTCCAATATGTTAGAGAAACAGAAGCAACCCTATATACCCCAAGTTGGCATGCTGCAAGGTTTGGGCCAAATCTGGCCCACTGCTACTACTTGTAGATAAAGTTTTATGGACATATGGCCCACTCACTCTTTCTATATCTATGGCTGCTTTGAGAGGATAAAGCACAGTTGAGTGTCTGTGATAGAGACCCTGTGGCCCACAAAGCCTGGAAAAATTAACCTCTGGCCCTTTATAGTCAAGAGCTGACTGACCCCTGCTGTGTACCAGAAATAGTTTCATGCTGACTGCCTACAGTTTATCTCAGGCTTGACCCACCATGAAAGCATGCTGGAGCTCAAGCTCAGGGCCAGGAGGCATTGGGAGATAAAGTCAGAGACTGGAGGGACACAGAGGGCCCCACTCACACAACAGATGGGGTGATCACAACTCCCCTGTGGCCTGGCAGAAGAGGTGGAAGATCCCCAGCACATACACCGGCTGTGCCTGGTCACTCAGGAAGGGTGGCAGCAAGGTAACCCATATGCAGCTATAAGGCCCTGAGCCCAAGGCTGGCAAGGGGCTCCGGGGAGAAGAGGATTAGTTTGGACCCAGACAGGACAGGGAGGAGGAGCCAGGAGGAGGGAAGGGTTTAGGAGATGAGGCTGAGACAGAGAGGACAGAAAAGAAAAGGCACTGATGCAGAAGTCATCTGGAGCACAGCAGGGAACAGACACGCGGGGATGAGGGAAGGTAGCACCCAGGGTCACACCACCAGGGCCACCACATGGGGTGAGGCACATGGCCTCCACTGAGTAACAGCCTGCACAGGTCAATGATAGAAGCTTCTCATTTATTCAGGTACTGTCCAAATGGATA
>PVKS010037092.1:0-18887 GCA_004027875.1 Aplodontia rufa | reverse complement strand
CATTCCCAGATTGTATCCTTTTTCTGTCTGGTGATTTTGAAGAGATGAGGAAAGAGCCGCACTGTTAATGGGAGACATGTGACAGGTTGCCCGCAGATTCCTGTAGAACACCGGGCCCTGCGCGGTTGCCAGCCTGAAGGTGCAGAGCACTCCATCGCAGGAGCCCTCGCTTGGCCCTGTCTTTTCTATTCTGCTTTGAGTGGAGCCGTGCATCAGGAACATTCCACGTTCTCAGTTAAGGTGCTCCATCTTTGCTTTCTCTGCTTCCAAAAATGTGGAGAACGAGGTCGTGCTTTTCTGCATCGACGTTTGTGTTGAAGAGCAGAGAGTTTAATTTGCACACAGACTGTATTTTGGTTATGTAAAGCTTGTTTTTTCCCCAGAAAGCCTTGGTAGGAAATGCTCAAAACCCACTGCGAATTTAACATGCAACCATGAATCAGCGTGTAATATTTTCCAAAATTTATTTTAAACAAGTATGAAATCTTGAGAAGCATACGTAGAAGACGCCAGCCCGGGCTAACTGGATGGCGAGGGCCATCGTGGCCCACTCTTCTGAGGCTTGCCTGACCTCCTCCTGGATTGCGGCTGCTCCTCGGGGAACGGGTCATCTGGAAGCTGATTTCCTTAACGGGATGTCCTTGCAGTTACGTGGAGGCTTCCATCCTGAAGTGTAACAAATTCCTCTCCAAAACGTAAGGCCCCTCTGTAGTGTCCAGAGCATTAACTCCATACAAACGTGCACACGCACAAACGCAGGGTGGTAGTAGCTGTGGCTCGCAAGTGGTCCACGTGTGGCGGATCTGATGAGCCACCTTCCTCGCAGGCTCATCCAGTCCAAATGAAAACTTGAGTAGAGACTCCACCTTGCTCCCAGTGTAACTGAACAGGGAGGGGACCCTGAGTGGGGAGCGGTTGGTTGAGGAAGATTGGCTCGGTCGCATCTGAATCCTGGCTGTCTGGTTACAGCTCTTGGTCTTGAGCAAGTCTTTGGGCCTCAGTCTCCCCTCCTGTGAGCGTGGCCCTGAGTACGTGGGCACTTTGAACTGCACACGCAGCACCAAGAGTCACTCTGGGCATGCAGTGGCAGCTGCTCATGAAGATGATGTTGGAGTGGTGGCCTTAACCCTGGGGGTGCGGGTCCAACACAGACAGGGATTTGTGAGCAGTCGGCAGAGTTTGGGGAGACCAGACCTGCATTCTGCAAAGTCACATGGGTGGCTGGGTCATGACCCCTGGAAGCCCGAGGCAGAGTCAGGGCGCTCCACAGACCGCTACTTTGATCAGATGTAAATTTTGCCTAAATGTGTTAGGTGTTTGATTAGGATCTAGTGGTGTGTGGGTTAGTTTGGACAACATGGTGCAGAGGACGTCATTGTGCCTCATCTATTGGGGGAGAAGACCGTGTTAGGCAGAGGGAAGGCCCAGGCAGCAGGAGAAATGAGCTGTGATTCATGGCTGGGGGTATCTGATGCCACCTGAGCTGCTGGGGACAGATAAGCACAGGCACCAGGTCAGGGCTGAAGGGCTCTAGTTGTGCAGAAAGATCGGGGTTGGGGGTGGCCATTCAATGGGAAGTCATCAAGGGACAAAACTGTTAGCCAAGAAAATGTGTCCTGGGACATGCAAGGTGAAGGCAGCCACCCCCACTGAGCAGATAGGGGAGCAGGAGCCTGGGGAGCGGACTGTACTGGGAGAGGGAAGCCTGTTACTTTGCCTTAGAAAACTCTGATTTCTTCCTGAAACTCAGGTTGGTTTGTTTTCCTCCTCTGAATTTAGGAAGTTTAGCTTTATTTTAAATACAGCAGAGCAGCAAGTTCTCCCCTTGTGTGTGATGCTGCCCTTTTCTGTCTCCACCAGGGGAATCTCAGAGTGCCTGCCGCGGCTGACTTGCATGATCAGAGGCATCGGGGACCCACTGGTGTCCGTGTACGCCCGGGCTTACCTGTGCCGGGTAAGTGGCAGCTGCCCGTCTCCTTCCCCGCTAGAAGGGGACTTCCTGTGCTCATTTTAGGACACATCTTTCACAGAATAGAACTGGAGGATTTCTTTTAAAAGTTAATTTTAAAGTGAACCAAATCACACTAACTTGGATTAGGGGACATTGAGGGTCATTGTAGGAACACACTGGTTTTCAAAATTGCTCCCAAGTTCCTGCTGGGAAGGAGGCTTCCAGGCCTTTCCCATCCAGGTTGCATTTCTCTGACCTGAGGCACACTGTCCCTTTGCTTTGAATTTGATGACTTTGTTTTGTTTCTATTTTGGAGGGTTTTTTTGTCTCTCAGAGTTGGCCCAGACTGTGGGCCACAGGGTCTATATAGCCTGGCTGCAGGGGTGGCTTAGGCCGCTGTCCTGGTGACTGATAGGGCTGGTTGTGGGGGGTCACTTGGCTTTCTCTCCTCTAAAGCCCCGGGAAGCTTAGACTTAAAACCACCGAGTTTTGTGTGTTTGATAGAAGCACGCACGGAGAGCAGGGGGCCTTTCGACCACCAAGGACTTTTGCCTCAGTCAGGACCCCAGAGCTGTGTGCCTTTTGCAAGGCAGTGTTGCCCCCAATGGGCAGACTTCCTGGGGGACAGCTGTGGTCAGCGCCTCCCCTGTGCATGCTTACGTGGCCTCCCATTGAGGGGCGCCCGCCTCCCCATGTCCCAGAGGCCTGGTGCGCCCTCGTCGTGCGTCCAGGATGGGCTTTCAAGCAGGATGCCAGAGGTCTGTCTTAGCGCTTCAACTTTTGAATATGTTGAAACTCAGAAACTCCAAGTCTGAGTTTGCTGAGGGCCTACTGTGTGCGGAGCTCTGCCCAGCCGGTGTTAGAGACCCCAGGATCTCATTGCATATTTGTTCCCACTACCTTTCAGCTTGTTGAACACAGCAAATTCTTTGAGCTTACCCTGATTTCAGTTGAGAATAGAGCAACGACGACTTAGCAGCCAGCCGGGCGCGGTGGTGCTCGCCTGCAGTCCGGGTGATGAGGCCAAGGCAGGAGGACCCCAAGTTCCAAGCCAGTCTGGGCAACTTAGCAAGACCCTGACTCAAAATCATTTTTTTAAAAAGGGCTGGGGGTGTAGCTCAGTGGTAGAGAGCTTGTCTGGCATGTGTGAGGCCCTGGGTTTCAATCCTAGCACCGGGAAAAAGAAAAAGAATCATTCTGTCTTACCAGCATGATGCTGCCTGTTGAAGAGAAAGCAGAAAGGGAGGAAGTAGTCCTTTCTTCCAAACCCTTTGAGTTTTAAAGTCTGAGGCGAGTTATGTGAGCTAGAGAGAAGGTAATGCTGGGTCACGTGAGGTGCCGTTGAGTGACAGGTCACACCTGAATCCGAGGACAAAGCTGACTGACCAAGGAAGACTGGTGAGGGAGTGCCCTGCACCACTGCAGTCGTTCTTGTCAGTGAAGCTGCTGCCTCAAGTCCCCTGGTCCATTCGTTACTAGAAGTCTCTCAACATTAAAAGGAATCTAAGACAGAGTGCGTTTTAGTAAGGATTCTTTTAGTTCCAAACTTCAAAAACCTAGTGCATCCTATTCAGAGCCCACGGGGGGTTTGTTGGTTTTCTGCACTCTGAGGAGTTCAGGGTTGGGCAGGCATGGCCTTCTCGGAAATCATTGCTTTTCATTCCGTGGCTTGCTCTTTACATATGGTAGTGCACAGCCACTTCAGGCCTCCGTCCTACCAACTTTATGAACCCTGTTGGGAAGTTCTTTTCCTGAGTAGGCCCAGCAAGAGCCCCGGGCTGATTGCAGCGTACTCTGTCGAGTCATTGGCTCATCCCTGGACCGTCACTGTGGCCATGGCCTGGGGTATGCTCACTCAGTGGGCCAGTGCCATGTGTCCACCCCTGGGACTCGGGAGTAGTGGGCCCAGCTCATGTGGTCTAAGAAGAAGGTTACAGTCCCCAGAGACGCTCCAGTTGGCTGATAGCAGAAGGTGGAACAGCAGATGGGAGTTAGCAGCTACCCCTGCTGCTCTGGGTAGAAACCTTAGACCCAAGATCTCCAAGCAGCTCCTGTGGCTTGAAGAAGAGAGAGAAAGGAAACAAAAGCATGCGTGGATGGGACGTGGATGGGGCGTGGCGAGCACCACACTGCTTATTAAAGGGAAGTGTGATAAACTCCTCCCCTTAGCCGCTGCCCTTTTCGTCATCTCCACTGCATGCCCACTGGGCCGGCCTTTGCTGTCACCTAACGGATAATTATTGTCTTTTCTACACTGTGACGAAACGGAAGGAAAGACGATAGAAGCAGCACGCAGCGGAGCTGAATCTGCTGTTCGCTGAGATTATTTTTAATCTGTGTGCTTGTCCTTGGAAATGTGAGCGTGGTTCTCTCATAGTTCTTTCCAGAGGAAGGGTTCACAGCCACCTCTGTGCAGGGAGAGGGGAGTGGGAAAAATCTGTCCCCACTGGAAGGCACTGGGTCCCAGGAAGCAGCCCTCCTTGGGAAGGGGTCTCTGGTTCAGCGGCAGTGTGGAGAGCAGGTGGCTGAGGCGCTCACTTACGGAACATGAAGGGGCTTTGTTCTGAGTCTGTTCTAAGCACGTGCACTCCCCTGCCTGGCTCAGGCCTTTGCCGTCCCGTCCCACTGGCTTCCTTCTGTACGATAACTTCTCCAGCCAGAAGTGTGCCACGGTCTGTTTCTAAATGCGGAACTCAGGAGCCCGTGAATTCCAGCATCATTACGCTTCATCCTTGTCTTACGTAAAATGGCTTAAAATATTTTACATTCACATCCGTGTCCCTGAGTGCCTAGCAGAGAACGGGTCTGAGCCGCTTTTAGCAGTGTTTAGTGGCAAGGGCCCCCGAGTCCAGGCTGACCTTCGCTTAGGCTGGGGAAGGGGGTGGCCCTCGTGCGTGACGAGTGGAGGCCTATGCGTACGCTCGTCATTTCACCTCTGAGACAAGGACCTGACAACGTAGACGCCGTCTGGAGAGAGCACCCTGCTTAGGGCCATATTGATTGCTCTCTTGGTCAGTGTTCAGAAATACATTCATTACCTTCGGGAAATTGTGAAGATGATGACTGTAAATGTCTGTTTTTCGTTAAAAATAGCTTTGGTGGTTTTTTCTCCCTAAAAATAGTGCATGTTTATTGAATAGGAAAAGTGATAAGCAAAAAAACAAAATTAATTGTTCCAGACTTTCACATATCTATAATTTTTTTTTTTAATTTACAAAAACGACATCACCCTGTCCACACCACTCTAAGGTGACTTCATTTTGTCTGGCTGCAGGTGGGAATGGAAGTGGCTCCACATCTCAAAGAAAGCCTCAACAAGAACTTCTTTGACTTCCTCCTGACGTTTAAACAGGTACGGGAACACTGGAAAATAAGCTATGTGATAGGAACTCATGGAATCGGTGGGTTCTCCATGTTGGGAAGGCCTCTTTAAATGTGCAAACCCTGCAGGGTGGCACCAGCGTCTGTCCCAGGCCATTGAAACATGTTGATCATGCTGAGCAGGCAGAGAAATGCCTGCTCCACTCCCTCAGTCCTGCCCCCCAGCATCTGCCTGCTCTGATTTTTAAGAGAGAGAAAGAGAATCAGCTTTATTTTTTCATCTGGTTTTAGTTTTTTCAACACTTAGTTGTGTACGTGGTGCTGGGGTTCAAACCCGCATCCCTGTGTGGGCCAGGCAAGTAGGCGCTGTAACCACTGAGTCACCGCTCCAGCCCCCTGCTCCATTTTTAATTAGGTTACTTCTTTCCGCAACTCATATTCCCGGAGCAGCTCAGCTCAGTGACATGGGAAATTTTCAGTGTGTTTTTAGTGTTGCTAATGATGATAATAAACCAACTGAGAACACAGGCTGCTTCTCGAGGGGCTGTCCGAGTGCTCACAGAGTGGGCTGCTCTGTGAGTTAGGTCTCTCTGCTTGCTGTGTGACTCCCCCTCCTCTTAGTGCTTCTCTGGTCTCCTGCAGATTCATGGAGATACGGTCCAGAACCAGCTGGTAGCCCAGGCAGTGGAGCTGCCCTCCTACCTCCCCCTGTACTCGCCCGCCATGGACTGGATCTTCCAGTGCATCTCCTACCATGCCCCCGAGGTAACTGCCAGCTAGCTCAGCGGACACTGTCTGAGGAGGGCTGCTGGGTGACAGCCCCGCTGTCAGGAGGGTCCTTTCCCAGCAGCTGCAGCGTGTGAGTGCGAGCCTGCCTCTGCAGAGGGCTCGGCACCCAGGCAGGTTCAGTCCGAGCACCTTCCCGAGGTTGCCAGTTCAACAGCTGGGAGGGGGATGGGTGCTCAGGCCACGCAGCTGGAAAGTGAGATCCAGCTGCGAGGCTTGCATGCTTTCTCGAGGCTTGCATGCTTTCTCGCCTCTTCCCTTACCTTCCCGCGCCCTTTCGTTTTCCTGATTCAGTGAAGTGGAGACAGCAGGTCCGTGCTTCCTCCCTTGTGTGGAAGGAAAGTGAAGTTCAGATACTCACTTGTTTTCTGAGCATCTTTTTGCTAGTTGATGTGTTATCAGGTGACATCAGAGCCTGCAGAGATACTCTTTCTTCCCTGAGACAGAGAAGCAGTTTCAGTAGGACATGAGTCCAGATTATCATGACTGCCGCGCTTAGATGAAGCTGTTTGTCTTCCCCTTCGGAGCTGAAAAACAAGCTAGGCGTGGTGGTGCATACCTGCAACCCCAGCTGTTTGGCTCGGGAGGCTGAGGCAGGAGGATTCCAGGTTTGAGGCCAACCTGGCAACTTAGACTGTGTCAAATGAAAATGGCTGGGGATGCAGTTCAGCAGCAGAGCATTCGCCCAGTGTGTGTGAGGCCCTGGGTTCAATCCTAAGTACTGCAACAAAAACCAACAACAATAAAAAGAAGAGAGAAAAAGAACAGGCGACTTTCTGCAAGCCAAGGTCATGTAGAGTGCAGCGAATCCACAGCCATCTGCATTTTTCTTAGCCAGCCAACATGTATGCAAAGCCCATCCGGGGAAAAAAGGACGTGACGTTGACGAAGCTTTCCCTCTGTCACAGGCTTCTCCTGTAGAAATAAGTGGGTACACACATAAGCACAGGTTTGTGCTAGTGCAAGCCTAGAGGTAGCCAGGCACTGGTAAATTATGGTGCCCGTATGCATTCGGTGGGATGTCCTGGGGCCACCTGAGGGGAGCCTGGAACTTCTGCCTGTGCTGACCTAGGAGTGTGCACAGTGCGTTGCTGAGTGGCCGTGTTCGTCTCACGTGTTGCTGCGTGCACTGGCGTGCATGCAAGGGCTCTGCTGGGGCTCTGGGCCGCATCGCAGCTACGTGCAGGTGGAGGTCCTGTGACCTGCCTCGCCACTCCGAGCCTCTTCCTCAGCTGAAAGTGGGA
This sequence comes from Aplodontia rufa, assembly GCA_004027875.1. Lineage (NCBI taxonomy): Eukaryota > Metazoa > Chordata > Mammalia > Rodentia > Aplodontiidae > Aplodontia > Aplodontia rufa. Next base: position 11,585 of record PVKS010037092.1, on the reverse strand, counting down.
ACCACGCCAGCGACACCTGTGTTCTAGCCTGTGGCAAGGACCCCGGGATGGCATTGCTAGGGTGCTGTCACCCCTAGCTCTCCACAGAAGCTTTTACACACCTAGTACTTCACACATGCCTTTACACACCTAGTACTCCACACATGCCTTTTACACACCTAGTACTCCACACACTCCTTTTACACACCTAGTACTCCACAAACGCCTTTTATACACATAGTACTGCCGCACGCACTTTTTATACACCTAGTCCTGCCGCACACACTTTTTACACACCTAGTACTCCACACATGCTTTTAACACACCCAGTACTTCTGCACCTGCTTTTTATGTCTGCATGAGAGTTGGGACAGAGTATGTCACACCGTGACTGGAGAGTAAGGTTTGGGGCCAGCTTATGTTTGTTTGCCCAGCTCTTTTCTGACTTTTCAGCAAGTTGGGTTTTTATGTCTTCAAGTTATAAAGTACGAGGAAGAAAAATGGGGACATCTTGTAGTGTAGGTGAATTGTTTTTTTTTAACTATCAAGCAGATTGCTTTTAAATCAAGACAGTATAAAAGGAAGATGCTTTGAAATGTTGCTCCCTGTTCCCTGTGGTCTTCAGCATGGATCTGGGAAGAGGTACTGTGAACTGGACGGAGGAGGGGAGCTGCCTTTGCGATTCCACTGAGCGACTCGCACATTTGTACAAGCGGGATTGACGTGTTGGAAATGAGAACACTTTTTTCCCTCCTAATTTTAATGAAAGACAAAAGCAGATTAAAAACAAAAGGTGCGTGTCATAAGGTGCCTTCCCTTTATTTTAAGAATGAGGAATCTCAGAGGATGGCAGAAGCTGGGAATAGAACTTTCTCGGGGAATACAGCTCTAGGAAATCATCATTGCACTAGGAGATTTGAAAAATCAGGTCATCTGAATAGTAACAAACTCTACTTCTTGGGGCACTCAAATAAGGGACCTGCAGTGTCTGGTTAAAAATAAATTCATCATTTTCAAAATGCAGAGGAATTATGCCTGCATGGGAGGAGGTGTTGAAGGCACGTGTAACAGCTCATGCGTAAAGCTCTTCCCCTGCCCCCACTCCTGGGGATTGAACCAGGGGCCTTTGGTCTTGAGCCACATCCCCAGCCCTTGGTGTTTTTTATTTTGAGACAGGGACTTGCTAAGTTATTCAGGCTGGCCTTGAACTGGCAATCCTCCTGCCTCCACTTCCTGAGTTACTGGTGGTGCAGTAACCGCACCCGCTGATGCTTAAAGCTCTTTGATGACGGCAGGTATGAATCTGCAGGGACTAGAGTTGTGTGTAAGGGAACAGGCCTCCAAAATAGGAGATTGTCAAGTTTTTCTACAGCGATTGGTAATATACAGGACAGGCAAATGAGAGAAATGAGATACCTTCAGCTGCGAGTAGCTGAAATACAAAATTTCAAATTAAAAGAAAGAAATCACAGATTGTCACCTAGTGGCTGCTTGCTTGTTGGGGACGGGGTGGAGGTGTAGTCAGGTGTGGAAGGATTTTGCTGGGATGCACGCTGGGAACGTGAAGAAGGGGCGAGGAAGGTGCATCTGGGCACGCAATTGGGCAGACCTGCCTTGCCTTGGGCCACTGGACCTCAGTTTTGCCAGTGTAGGGTGGCACTAAGCAGGAGCCTTCCTCTACGGGCCGCTGTGACGGTGGCCGTGATAACGCACAGCAGCGTGTGGCCCAGGGGTGGTGTGGGTGGTCTCCACAGGCCTCCTGGAGCACATGGCCTGCGCTGACTTGAAGGCTGGGTGACAGCCAGGGGAAAGGGCCTGTATACAGAGAGGCAGCCGTAGGCGTGGTAAGGGACCATCGTTGCTGGAATGTGATGAGAGCTCGGGCTCCGGCCAGGCTGCAGAGGTGGCTGAGCGCACATAGCGGAGCGCAGGGAGCCCCTTGAAGGCTCTGATGAGGAGAGCTTTGGTGAAGGTGATGTTGGCAGAGGCATTCCAGGTGCACTAGGGAGAGGAGAACCTGGCGGGAGCCACGCAAATGCAGGAAGCAGAATGGGTGGAGAGAGATTTCATAGAAGAAAACTTAGTCAAAATACAGAATCACTGGAAACATTGAAGAAAGGCTGAAGGAAAATCAGCGTCCTAAAAGCCTGCCGTCTGTGCCGGCCAGAGTGAGTGGTTTGGGCTCTTCCGGGCATTCCACCCCCTCCCTGTGTGTGGACCTGAGTTTTCCCCGTGACTTTGTGAGCTCCCCTTCACTTAACCTCATGATGTGAGCTCTGCCAGATGCTCTGTGGCCCTCAGTGGTGTCAGGAGGTGTTTGCAAGTTGTCAGATGCGAGGAGCGCAGGAGGGAGGTGGGCTGCCAACAGCTGAGCTCCCCAACAGTAGCCTCTCGGTTGAGGCTCACCCTGTGCCCAGCTCTGGGCTGCCATGCTTGGGTCGTCTTCATTCTCCCTTACAGCCTGTCCAGGCCGCATACATTATCACCTGTTTCCCAGTCGCGGCAGCCGAGGCTTAGAAACCTGCTTAGGGTTGCATAGTTAGTCAGGCCTTGTGGCCTTTTTGGGCACTAACTCTGCGACTGAGTTGATCTTGGTTTAGGAAACAGGGAAGTGGCCTTGGTCTGACTTTCTCTTTTTCTGTTCTTCTAAAGTGGGCAGATAGACCCTCCAGAAGCCCTGGTCTAGAGATCCCATTTAAGATCCGGCAGTTAGATGTGGTGGTTGTACAAATCCATGTGTACTGAGGACATGTTATAAAGTTAGACCCAGTGACGGGGAAAAGTGTGTTCAAAGTCGTCTAGTTGATGGTGTTGTAGCAGTGTTGATTTCCTCGCCTGGATAAAGATTACATAAGACGTCACCTTTGGAGGAAGCTGGGTGATGAGAACCCAGGACTTCTCTGTAGTGTTTTTGTGATTGTTTTTGAGTCTATAATTAGTTAAAAAGTCAGTCAGGGGAAGTTGGGAGACCGATCGTCCGTGGTATGGATGCCTCAGCCATTGCAAAGGTTGAAGTCAGTTTGGGTGTCCTGACCCGCGAGGAGGGCCCGCCCTAGATTCTTGAGCGGGACAAGCACATTGCAGCCCAGCGTGTATAAGAACATCCCAGTTACGTAAAAACAGAATCTGCCTTCTGCAACAATAACTGTATGTTTGTAGGGTGTAGACAAAGTTCTGGAAAGGTACACACCAGCATGTTGACCGGGTGACCCTAGCAGGGAGTCGGGGGTGGGGGGGATTCTCCCCTCCTGGTCCTCGGTATTGCTGGAACTTTGGCCTACATCGTTTTTTATTTTTGTAATTTTTATAAAAACAAATGTTGTATAAATAAATAAAACTCAGGGCCAAGAGCAACGATGACAAAAGCTTAGGAAAGATGAGCGCTGAGTGAGCTTCAGGCTCAGGTGGGTCTGAGTCGCGCACACGCTGGGCTGGTTTCCATCTCTGTTGTGTTCTTGCCAAAGATAATCAACCCTGCCACTTCTCAGGAAAAATAAATAAATAACAGTGACCTCTGACAGCCCTGCCTGGGATCCAGAATATTAGCTGCTTGGATGCTTACGAATGTGCCTGTTTTTCTATGTGAGACAGTCTTCTTTTTCTTCCGTTCTTGCATGAACTTTTTCAGCCCGTGTCTTCTCTCTTTTCTTAAGACTTTGTTTCTTGTTCTAGTTTTGCACATCAAAGGGTCTTGCTCGCATGCTCGTTTGCCCCGTTCCTCTTTTCAGAAGAGGTGGGCCAAGACCGCTCCCTTACTTGTGTGCGTGCACACACACGTGTGCACGGGAGAGAGCTTCAACCTCGTGCGCGGGTTCTCTTCGCTGCCCTCCCCCGGGTGTCCGCAAGCCTGGCTGGAGGATTGAATGATGTGTGTTGGAGAGTATTGTATAGAATTTCCCTTCTTTTTCCCAGGCTTTTCTAGAAATGACTCTAGTTTTGGTAAATGACTTTTGAGGTACAAATATACTAAGGGTGGGATGGGGAAGCTGTTGTGACGTCATCAGTTTTGTCATTAGCTGAGATGCTTCTGGCGGAGGCACCAACTCCCGCTGAGTGCAGCGTGATTCAGGGCGTCCCCTCCCACATCAAGGGCAGGTTCTGGGTCAGGCGGCCTCCATCTGTCTTTCTACTCTGCCATCCTGCCTGGTAGCACGGTGGCTCCCACATCACATCCTCGCATGCCTGCACCCAGAGGTGGAAAGATCAGGTCTCCAGTTCCTTGGGTGCCTGTTTCCATCAGGAGCACCTTTCCTCACAGCCTGGAAGACTTGCCATCCCCTCAGCAGCTGGGAATGGCCACGCGCCCATGGCTGCCCCCCAGGGGGAGGGGAGTGACACCAGCACGGTTGGGCTGCACCCATGCTCAGGGTGCAGGCTCCCATCAGGGGCAGCACAGACTGGGCGGCTTGAACAGCAGACACTTAGAGTTCTGGAGACCGAGTTCAAGGTCAAGGCGCTGGCAGGTTGGGTTCCAGCGCAGCCCTCCTCCGAGGCGTGCAGGTGTTCACCTCGCACTGTCTCTCTGGGTGCCCACCCCTGCCAGCTCATTCTGTTCACAAGGGCCTGATCCTTTTGGGCAAGGGCCCAGCCTGCTGGCCTCATTTCTCTTAGTGCCTCCCTCAAGGCCCGGTCTCCACTACTTTCACTTTGGAAGTTAGGGCTTGGTGTGTGCATATTGGGAGAGACATAGTTCACCCACAAGGACCCAGCCTGACTTACGTGGGCCAGGAACTGCACTCTAGTAAATCAGGGTCTGGAGCGGTTCTCACGGCTCTGGGGGTCAGCTCTCACCTCAGCTCTTCAGGCAGCATGGAGGACACGGAGGGTCCCAGCCCGGAAGGTCCGGATTGTGCTGAGAAGGCTTATTTTGGAGTTTTGACTTCAGGGGGACTTAGTCACAGATTGCATTTCTGTCGCTTACTGAGAAGTGACTTCCTCATCTGCAGTGTGGGCCCAGGGCCCAGTCCTCCTAGGGATGTGGTGAGAATGGAGGAGGAAAGGGTAGCTGAGCCATTCTTCTGGCCCCTGGGCATGGTGAGGCCTGGTGTCAGGTGCTCGGTGTCCAGGGTTGACCTTGGCTGTGCCGACCAGAACCTTCCCCAAACCACTGCCCTAAAGGACACTTCCCACATCGATTTTTATTTTAAAATGAGCTCTTTTGAAGATTCATAATTATCTTAAGATAGCTCTGAAGCCATTAACAGTGTTCCAGGGAGCAACCCATTTACATCCTTTGGGGAGAAAAATATGCTTAGAAATGTCAGGAAAGGAAATGTGAAGAGTGCGGCTGCGGATGCCAGTCAGCTCGGGGTCGTGTCTGGCCACTGTCACTGCTCTGTGGCTTGGTGTCTTATCTGTGAACTGGTAGAATAGAGCACCTGCCTTGTTGGGGGTTGGGAGAGGCCAGAGCACAAGGACAAAGTTCTGGTCTAGCATGTTTTGATTGTACCACAGATACCTTGGGAGATGAAGAAGAGCAGGTGGTCAGAGGGGAGGTGGAGAGCAAAATCATTTCTATCCTCATTCACACAAATGGCTGCCTCTTCCCTGCAGTGACCCTGCAGATGTGTTGGTGTCCTTTTTGCCCCCTGTAAGGACAGAGACCTCAGCTCAGCAAAGTTAGTGTCTTGCAAGGTCTCCCAGCTGGCAGTTGGTGAGGCAGATTTGAACCCACGTGTGCCTGACACTAGACCCACCTCTTACCCATTGTACCAAATGCCCCCAAAGTGAGTGTTTGCTTCCCCACCCTCCCCACCCCTACCAGACATCAATTATGGAAGCGGGCATGTGGTGGTTGATTCTAGAGGATGACTGTATGGAAATCTCTTGGAAATGTTGCTTACCCGATGATTTTCTCATTAAACTGCTTAGGCTCTGCTGACTGAGATGATGGAAAGATGCAAGAAACTGGGAAACAAGTGAGTAGGACGTGCCACGCTTGGGTTTGCAGGGAGTTGGTTGCTGTCTTTGAGTCAGCTGGTGGGGTGGGGAGGGCAGTATGGAAGTTCAGGGTGCTGGTGTCCAGTTGCCGGGCCTTAGATCTCAGCCCCCTTCTGTCTTAGCTCTGTGGCCGTGGCCACTTACTGGACCATTCTCCTCATCTGTAAAGTGGGGGTAGCAGTGGTCCTCTCCCCATGGGCTGTGATTGGTAGGAGCAGGAGAAACTTGGTCTTCCTGTGCCCAGGGTCCCCCCTGCTCTGCTGTTGGTGGGAGATGTGTGCGCGACCTGGAGTGGGTTTCGTTCACCACTGTGTCCTTGGTGCCTGGAAAGAGATGTCATTAGTTTGACGAGTGCACCGCATGTTTGGAGGGTTGCTTCTGTTTAAATGGATTGGAGTCCTTGGTGATGAACCTGTCTAGCCACCACCTACCGCCCTGCATTTATTGAGTTCCAAGGATTTCAGAGTGCTGTGAGCCTGGAGATGGCCTTTTACTCTGGTCATCTTTCGTGTGTTTTGCGCTTCCCAGTAGAGAGCTGTCAGTCATCTCATTCGGCACTACACACCCTCGCCTCAGAGCGGCTGTCCTTGGAGGGGACGTGGGCTGACTTGAGGCATGCCTGTCTTGCAGTGCCTTGCTGTTGAGTTCCGTGATGTCAGCCTTCCGGGCTGAGTTTGTTGCCGCGAGGTCGATGGACTTCATTGGAATGATTAAAGAGTGCGACGAGTCTGGTTTCCCCAAGGTAGGTTTTTGACGTGTGCTCGGTGGGAGAGCGGACGGCTGTGTTTAGCTGATCGTTTGCAAGAATGCTGAGTCTGCCGACTGGCTCACCAGTGTAAGATTGGCCTTACATCTTTGAAGCCATATCTCCACTCGTCAGGAAGAGCTACGATGTCAGCAGAGTACGATGGCCCACAAATCAGAACAATACCCAACTCCTTGTTTTTAGCTTCTTAGTGTTACTGGGGTAGATCTGTAGTAGAACTTCAGAAAGAAATCTCTGGAAGACTTACCCCATGTGATGGATTCAATGGTACAACCTTTTTTTAAAATTTCTTTTCAATAGGCTTCAAGTTGTTATCTCCAGCAATGTAATGGTTTGATATTTTTCTTAGCATCTCCTTTTCCGCTCACTGGGGTTAAACTTGGCCTTGGCCGATCCGCCTGAGAATGATCGACTTCAGATTCTCAACGAAGCTTGGAAGGTTATCACAAAATTAAAGAATCCACAGGTGGGTGACCATTTAGACCTTAGATCAACTGTGTTTTTGTTTAAGTTAGACAATTATACATTTTCTTTCTTAAAAATGATCTTTTAACCAATCACACTTTTAGATGATTTTTGTTTGGGGTTTTTGGTGTGTAGTAATACGGTTGAACCGAGGGACACTCTACCACTGAACTACATCCCAAGCCCTTTCTTGAGACAGGGGTTTGCTGGCCTTGAACTTGTAATCCTCTTGCCTCAGCCTCCTGAGTCACTGGGATTACACGTACACACACTGCACCTGAACACATCTGGGTTTTTTTTGTTTTTGTTTTTGTTTTTGTTGTTGTTTTTTTAAGAGAGAGGGACAGTGAGAGACAGAGAAAGAGAGAAACACTTTAGTTTTTCACATGGCCTTCGTTGCTCCAACACTTAGTTGTGTACATGATGCTGGGGTTTGAACCCGGGTCCTTGTGCTTGCCAGGCAAGCACCGAAACCAGTGAGCCACTGCTCCAGCCCCTACATCTGGTTTTTTTAAAAATGAAATATTCGCTGTATTTTTTTTAACTAATAGTGAATAACTAATGGCATTAAAGACGTCATTCTTTAACTTTTATATCCCAGTTATCATCTTATTCTTGAGACTTCAAGATGCACCAAAAATATAAAATTAAAAACATTTGAAGCTTTGAAAGACCTGAAACTATGCAAAAGACATTCAAAACATAGCCTCTACTTTTACTTTGAAAGTCCCAGTCTAATAGCACGTCCTAGGTTGAGGGTCAGTGGGTTAGCCAGTAGTTAGCCAAAGGGAATTCCAGTTCCTGGCCCTGGAGTGCAGTCACCTGGAGCATCCTCCCTGCACTCCAGGTAGGAAGCTCTTGGATGCCAGACTGACACCAGTTACCTTGGTGGTGGCATCAAGGTGAGGTCTGGGGCTCCCCGTCCTTTTTGGCATTGTGCCAGCAACTGATGGCGCCACCAGTAGGGAAAACAGTATCAGCCTGCTTTGCGGCTGCTCGAGCACCTGGGTGAGCCTGGCTGTCCCTCTGCTGCTAGCAGAGAATGGAAGAGATGATAAGTAGCACAGGAGGTAGGCGGCTGCCGAGAGGGAAGGCCTGGGAGCCCGAAGCGCTGCTTGCTGCATTGTGTTAAGGGTGGGGAGAGGCTGGGTTGGAGCTCAGTGGATGGTGCTTGCCTAGCACCTGCAAGTCCTGGGTTCCATCTCTGGCACTGCAAAAAAAGAAAAAATAATAGTGATATTAGGAAAACCAGAAATCATACTCATTGGGGTCGTTTAGGAAATGGTCATTCAGCGTCAGTGACTGAATTCCCCGTTGACTCTAGTTGGCCGCTGAAACAGCTTATTCAGGTCCCAAGATCTACAGCATGGTGACTCATAAGCTGTGTATTTCATGCTGAAAATCATAGTAGAATTTGAGTATTCTCACCACAAAAAGTGATAGGTCTGGGAGGTAGAGACTGGAGGAGGCTACCAATGCAGGCTCGGGTGCTGTGAGGCGCTCATTGTAAAGGTGTCCTACGCTTTCTTTGCAGGACTATGTTAACTGTGCTGACGTATGGGTGGAGTATACCTGCAAGCATTTCACGGTATGTATGAGCATGGGATTATTTTTTGAAGGAATCACATTTTTGGTAGAAGTATTTGGAGCTGAATGACAATGGTCTAATTTAATGATCCTAATTTAGTTAAAGAAGCCACAGAAGCCAGCCCAGGCTGCCTACTTGATCAAGCTCTCTCCAAACACCCCCCAAATAAGCACCCTTTCTTTCACCAATATTTTCCCCAGTTTAATACTTTATTATAAAGATATACATAAAGTATGTTGATTTTTAAGAGGGTATCTTTAGGAATTTTTAAGTATATACGTATTCTCTTACCATTCCATTAGTCCACTGCATGAATATAACTGCCGTGGGCTTACCTCTTCTTTTCTTGGGAACTGGTTTATGGGGGTTTTGTTATTAACAAGCCCATGATGAACATTTTTGTATATGTAAAACAAAATAATATTTTCCACGTTTATGACAGCAAATGAATCGAGTTTAGGCGTTGATGTGTTTTGCGATGGTAATTATTCTCGTAACTTGCAAAACTTGCGTTCTTATACTGAGGCATGATGGAGCATGAATGTGTACCGTAGCCGAAGTGTCCCATGTAATTCGGGGCACGCTGTGTTTCACAGAGGTGAACAGTATTTTCACCATAGAACCCCTTAGATGCTCACACGCTGAGGTGCGTTGTGAATTTCCATTCCAGTACGGTAAGCAGCATTTTCCAAACATCTTTGACGTGCATGCGATTTTTTTTTTTTTTTTTCCTAAGAGACTTCTTTCCTGAGGTGTAGAATAGAATCATAGCAGGGGGAATACTGGGCTCATCAAAGAGCAGAGACTTTAGAAGCAGCTAGAATCATACTCAAATCCTGTGACCAGTAGTGTTAGTTTATTTGAATCAGCTCTTCAGAATTGAAGTAGAGCACTGTCTGAATGGATGTGTCTATCTCAGCCAGATTCTATGTCAGAACCTAATTGCTGGTCTGGAGTGGTAGCTTAGTGTTTCAAACCCCAGCACCACATACACAGCTAAGTGTCAGAGAAACAAAGGCCAGATGAAAACTAAATAAAGTTGATTCTCTCTTTCTCTCACTCTCTCTCCATCTTTAAAAAATTAAATTAAATTAAAAAAAACCTAATTGTCAATGTGATAGTATTAGGGTTGGAGCAGTAGGTAGTTACCTTGGTAGTCTCCTAGCTCGGCGTCTGGGCCTGGCTTATTTATGCCCAGTGTGTTATTAACTGTAGTGGACGCCCGTGTAGTTGAAGAAGAGATGGAGAGTTTGAGAGATGCTTGATTAGGATTAGCTCCCTTACAACAGAGGCTCAAAGGGGCTTTTTGGACTCTTCCACCACACCAGGATGTGACAAGAAGGTGTTGTGTGCTAGGACACTGAGTCTGCCAGTGCCTCAATGGGACTTTTAAGCCTCCAGAACTAAGAAGAGGATTTCTGCTGCATAAGGTTGCCTAGCTATGGCGTTTTGCTATAGCAGGCAATGCATGAGTGAGCAGGACTAGGGTCCAGGAAACTTTCTGCTGTTGTTCTTTTGGATCGAATGCAGAAACCATTCTTAACTTGCAAGCCACACAACAGGAAGCTGGGTTTGGGCTCCAGGCGACAGTAGGGAGTAGTGAGCACCTAGGACAGCGGCCTGGACCTTTGCACAGTGCCCCACTGCCCGGGTGGGCAGAAAGCAGCTCGTTGATTTTTCCCAGCTCTCGGGAAGCAGGGGCGGTGCAGAGCCCCAGAGCCTTCGGGAACAGTGTGTGATCTGCCTTGGAGCAGATGTAGCCATCTCTAGGGCCCTGGGACTAGACCAGGTGACGTGGTGGGATTTCGTCCCTGGTATTATTTTCAGCAGAATATTTGAAACTATTTCGGAGTGACGATGTGTGACGTTATTTTGAACGAGCTTAGTCCCTTCCCAGTGTCCAACGCAGGTCTGTTTCCCCGCTTAGAAACGAGAGGTGAACACCGTTCTGGCCGACGTCATCAAGCACATGACTCCGGATCGTGCCTTCGAGGAGTCCTACCCTCAGGTAAAGGTTTGCACGCGCCGCTTCCACACTTGGAGGGATTTTGTTCTGTCGAGTTAGACTGCCATGGCGCTTGGGTTGGGGCAGAACACCGGGCGATCGTGTGTTTGAGTTCCAGCTCCACCACCTCCTGGCATTGTGCTTTTTTGTCACCTGTAAAACGGGAGAAGAGCAGGTCCACCCTCAGTCGTCAGGAGGCAGTGGGGTGTGACGTGGGAAGCACTCGGCTGCTGCTTGACAGTGGCGGGTGCTGAACAAGCCTTGTCGTGGCCACCAGTGGCTGCGAGGCCTGTCTTTCAGCTCCATTAACCTTGTGTTTGGAATGAGTTTAAGCTGAGAGGGTAGCTCCAAGAACTGCTGTTAACCTTCACCCAGCCCCGCAGATTGTTCACATTGTGCCCCGTTTGCTTTGTCGTTACTGCTGAGCGTGTGTGCACACGTGTGTGCTCATACACACACACACACACACGCACTCATACACACACACTCTGGCGTTCTTCTGACTCATTGGAGAATGAGTTGCACACATCATTCCTTCTAAGGGAATCGGTGTTTCTTAACCCTACCAAGTGCAGTTCTATTACGGTTCAAGGAATTTCCTTCCCCCACGGAGCTGGGGTTAGAGGCTTGCACCACTGCACTGGGCTGACCGGGTTTAACCTGAGTGTGGTGCTGTGTTCCGGGTGCGCTAGCCATCAGTTGATTCTGGGTCCTTTATGGCAGGGTTATTTCCCCTCCAGTGTAGAATCCAGCTCAGAATCACTAACTGTAAAGTAACTGTTACTCTGATAAAGATTATTATTTTATTTTTTTAAATTATTATTATTATTTTTTTTTAAGAG
>PVKS010037091.1:0-18896 GCA_004027875.1 Aplodontia rufa | reverse complement strand
TGGCCAGAAAACTCCTAGAGCTTATAGGTGATTTTAGCAAATTAGCTGGCTACAAGATCAACTCCAGCAAATCACTAGCGTTTCTTTACTCCAGCAACAAATCCACAGAAGAAGAAATCAGGAAATCTCTCTCATTCACCATCACTTCCAAAAAAATGAAATACTTGGGCATTAACCTTACAAAGGATGTTAAGGACCTCCACAAAGAAAACTATCAAACACTAAAAAAAAAAAATTACAGAAGACCTGAGCAGATGGAAAAATATTCCATGCTCATGGTTAGGAAGAATCAATATAATAAAGATGGCCATTCTACCCAAAGCCCTATACAGATTCAATGCAGTCCCCATCAAGATACCTATGGCATTCTTCAGAGATATAGAAAAAGCAATTCTCAAGTTCATATGGAATAACAGGAGACCCAGACTAGCCAAAACATTACTCTATAGAAAGGAAGAAATAGGGGGTATCTCAATCCCTGACCTGAAATTATATTACAGAGCTATACTAGGAAAAAAAGCATGGTATTGGTATCAAAACAGAACTGAAGACCAGTGGAACCGAATAGAAGATCCTGAGACAAACCCCCATATCCTTAACTATTTGATATTTGATAAAGGGGGCAAAAGTATAGTGTGGAAGAAAGATAGCCTGTTCAACAAATGGTGTTGGACAAACTGGACAGCCATTTGTAGACAACTGAAGCTGGATCCTTATCTTTCGCCCTACACAAAAATTAAATCAAAATGGATCAAAGACCTGGATATTAAGCCAACAACTTTAAACTTACTAGAAAAAGAAGTAGGGTCATCACTACAGCTTATAGGAGTCAGCAGCTTCTTCCTTAACAAAACCCCTATGGCTCATGCTGTAAAATCAAAATTAAATGAATGGGATGCAATTAAACTAAAAAGCTTCTGCACAACTAAAGATCTAGTCAAGAGCATCAAGAGAGAACCTACAGAATGGGAGAAAATCTTTGCGTGCTACACCTCGGACAAAGGGCTAATATCCAGAATATACAGGGCACTAAAGAAACTAAAGTCCAAACCCACAAATAATCCAATCAATAAATGGGCTAAAGAACTCAAAAGGAACTTCTCTCCAGTCGAAGTCCACAAAGCCTATAAATATATGAGAAAATGCTCTACATCATTAGCTATAAGGGAAATGCAAATCAAAACTTCAATGAGATACCACCTCACTGCTGTTAGAGTGGCAAAAATGAAGAATACAAACAATGACAGATGCTGGAGGGGCTGTGGGAAAAGAGGAACACTGTTACACTGCTGGTGGGACTGCAAACTGATTCAGCCACTATGGAAAGCAGTGTGGAGAATCCTCAAAAAATTAAGGATGGAACCACCTTACGACCCAGCTATCCCACTCCTGGGGATTTTCCCAAAAGAGTTAGAATCAGCGTTTTATAGTGATGTGGCTTCCTCAATGTTTATAGCAGCTCAATTTACTATAGCTAGACTATGGAACCAACCCAGATGCCCCTCACTCGACGAGTGGATACAAAATCTTTGGTACATATATACAATGGAATACTACTTAGCCATTAGAGAAGACAATATTATGGCTTTTGATATCAAATGGATGGAGATGGAAAGAATTATGCTAAGTGAAGTCTCCCAATCTCAGAGACTCAAGGGCTGAATGGTTTCTCTCATCTGTGGAAGCTAGAATGCATGGGGAAGCAGTATGTTAAACGGCTAAACTAATAATAACTTCAAATTGTATGATTATCAGCGTAATAGGGGGATGGCTCCTTAGGATACTTGGAGGCGTAGGGAGGGAGATGGGGAGGGGGAGGGTGTATGAAGAAATCATAGGAGAGTGGAGAGTGGGATTATGGGGGAACCATCCCAGAAGCCGATGTCATTCCTCCACGAGATACCCATTTTATGCAAGAGTTCTTCTGGGCGAAACTGCAACAGGTGAAACCCAAGGTGGTCATCCATGTTTTGGCACTACCCCTGGATAACAAAGTATATGTACATTGATTACTGTTGGTTTGATAATGTTTCCCCCTCAATTGTATCTCTATATACTTCTAATAAAAAAATTCTCATGTTGATAAAGTTATAATTTTCCACTTGAAATATCCATTAAGTTAAAAAAAATCAGTTTTCAAATATATGTGTGACCTCAGATTACCTATATTATTCTCCAGGGATTCATCATTATATATAATTATAATGCACCAATAAAAGTGTGGGGAAAAAGATTATTAAGCAATCTTAAAAAAGGATTTCCTAGGAAAAGGAAGAAATTCTTATGAAATTTGTTTACTCATGATTTATGTATAGAACCTTAGCTACTAAAGACTTTTAAGACAATGGCTATAATTACAGGGTATAAGAAGACCCTAAAGATCCTACAGCACCCAGATTTTAAAATGGAAAGATGGGTCCAGTGGACTTACTCACCAGTGGTTCAACTAGACGTTAGAACACAGGCAGCTCTATAGCTCCTTCTGTGTGTTTGGATACCTTTAAAAATTTTTTTGTCTTTCTTCTCTTCTCTTTCTTCCTCTGTTTTTTTAACCTGATTTACCTGCTCATATCCTAAGCTATTTCCCAGAACTATGAAATCTTTTCAAAGAAACATTCAGGAGTGTGGTGTGTTTTGAGAGGTAGAGACAAAGGGTAGAGACAGTGCCTGTAATTCTGCCAACTTGTAGCTGGGCTTCAAATTTATCAAATTAGAGCACACTTTCTGAACCCTATGACAGGAAGAAGTTCTCCAAGGTGAAGTCAGGATTCCTCTGGGTATCTAGGAGGCAGGCTGATGGACAGCGTCGTCATTCCACATTCAGGAAGACACATCTGCACAAAGTGTATTCGGTATTTCTTGGGCATTAGATTCAATAAAGTGCCACAGGGGTATTATTGTGTAGAAAAACACATTATTTCATAGCACATCTTAGCTTTTTCAGTGTGAAAAAAACATTTATTTATTGCTATTGTTGCAGAGTATATATATGGCCTGGACTTAATTCTGTTTTGTCTCCTATCTAAGCAGATATATAAGTAGTTGAGATTTTTTTAAAAATTTTTTCTCCAATGACTTAATAACATTTTTATAACTCTTTAGCACATAAAAATGCTTTCATGTAAATATATTAAATGTTTCTTGAATAAATATTACCATATGGTTTTAATATTCACATCTAGATAATTATGGATTTTTCACATTTTATTTAAGACTTGCAATAACTCTGCCAAGTAGATATCATCATCTCTATTTTCAGATAAGAAAATATAAGGTTCCACAAGGTTAACTTTGATATAAACTTGCATTTGCTACTTTTAATGTCCTAGGTATGCTCTAGGAGCTTTATGTATATTAATTATTTCTTAGAACAACCTAATTAAATTTGGTACAGTTATTATCATGGCCTTTTACACATGCATAAACCAAGACACCAAGATATAAAGCAATCTGACCAAGATCACAAAGTCACATACCTATTCCTTATTTTCCATGTCTCTATTGTCTTACAGTATGTCTCAATACCTCATTCTCCCTTCTCCTGTGGGTCATTCCTGAATGATATCTTGTGCACCCTACTTCAGTTTCACTTCCCACCTCAGTCTGAAAGAGATGATGTATACTTTCAGTATCCATAGGTGCCACTCAGTTTCCTTTTTTCATCAGGTCTACCCTTAGGCCCCTCCTGCTCTAAGTAATGCTGTATTCCTTAACTCATTCCCCACACCTCCTTTGTCATTTTCATTACTTCTTTCTATTATGTAGCATTGTTAAAACTGCCTTAGGATTTGAGAGAAGAGAGAAGTGGATTTAGACTGGTGTTGTCATGGATACCTTCACAGTGATATTCATTGAACTGAGTTTCTAGGAGTGAAAATGATTTAGATGAGCATCAGTAATATCAAAGGTTTGTGTTTTGCTAGTTTAGAGTTTGAATGAAGATTACAGTCTAGGAACCAAGAAATATTAATTTTTATTTCATGATCATAACTATAAAAATCAATCCACTGGCTGACTCAACTAATTGTTAAAGTCTTTGTATTTGAAGGCTGTATTTCATAGATGCATCAAAGAGACTGGTTTTGCATTGTATACAAGGGCATTACTTGTATAACATTGATCAGAAAATAACTTGACTAGCATTTGGCTTAATTTCTCTGAGCCTCAGCTGTCTATTGGCTAGCAATACCTCACATATAAAACAGTTGAGAAGATTAAAATAATAGCCAATTTGAAGTCTGGCATATAGTAGCTGTTATTAGTCTTCCAACAGAAGTATCATTCTGTTCATGGATGAAAGCACCCTATAAAGCAACCAATTTTTTGCTTCTTCAAATATTCTCCTATGATAACAAGTACAAGGGAATGGATGGCTATGGCTAGTACTCCAGGTCAGGAATATGAAATTATTTTTAAACTCATCCCACTCTTTCCATCTATAGCAAAGCCTTCTTTGTCTGCATTGGGATTTATGTAGGTGCTCTCCCCCTGTGCCTCAGCACTAAATGTTGAGGAAACAGATATTTTAACATTTTAAAACATACTTGTGGTATTTTGGGAATCTGAATGTTTATAGGATGTAAAATTTTACACAAAGCATGTTGATATGTTAGATGATAGATTGAGCCAGACAGGGAGGTTTTTAAAGAGAGAGAAAGAAAGGGAGAGAGAAAGAGGAAGTCATTTTTTCATCTTGTTTTAGTTTTTCACCATTTAGTTGTACATGAGGTGCTAGAGTTCAAACCTGGGTCCTTGCACATGCAGGCAAGTGCTGTACTCCTGAGCTTTCTCTCCAGCTCCAATGTGGAGTTTTTGGCTGTGTATTTTGTACATACAAGGATAACTATCAGAAATATTTCATTGCTCAACATAGGTTGCATTAATATTTCAAAAGAACTACTTTGGTCTGTTTTTCATAAATACCCATGACTGAAATTTTTTTCTGGCTATTGTACCTCTAGGACAAAATAATAGAGGCAAAGTTAATTAGTTTATATTTTGCCTATAATTGATTCAGCTTTCTTATTTGAATATATTTACATATGTATGTAGGTGATGTTTACTGCTATTTATTATTCTATTATACAATGATTTTTTGGGCTGTTGGAGAGTCTGAAGGCAATAAAAATGAGAAAAATAAGTAGCATTTTAAACTTTAATTAATTATTTTTTAAATTAAAGGGATAGTGAGAAAGAGAATCAATTTTTATTTATCTTCTCATGTGGCATTCATTTCCCTGACATTTCATCGTATACGTGGTGCTGGGGTTTGACCCCACATCCTCACATATGCCAGGCAAGTGCCTTAACTGCTGAGCCACATTTCCAGCCCCTAAATTTTAATTTAAATTGTTCTTTGCATGCAATTTCTTTTCTTCCAGATCCCTGGCCCATTATGGGGCTCATGGGGAGAAAAAGAGAGAAGTGTATTTAAATATCTTCCTTGGTTATGGTCAGAGGGGCATGTATCATTTCAAAAATGGTCAAAGAGAAGCAATGTTGACTACTTTGAGAATCCAGAGATGACTAATAACTGATGAATGCATTTGGCATGTAGACATAAGAAAAGAAAGAAAAATGGCTCTCTCGTTTCTCTCTCTCTCTCTGTTTTCAGAGATGTTTTCAATATATACACACATGCATACATATAGAACATATACATATATGTATACGCTCATTTCCTCTGTTTTCTATATATATACACACACATATATAGGTATAACTTATACATACATGTGTATATGTATATGCACCCACACACATAGTTTTGCAATTCATCTTTATCATTGCGGTAGACAGAAAACAATCACCCCCACAAAGATGTCCACAGAACTCTGTACCCCAATCCTTGGAATCTGTGCATATGTTACCTTGCTTGGTAGAAAGGAATTTGTAGGCATCAATTAAGGACATGGATCTTGAGATGGATAGCTTGTCCTGGACTGTCCAAATATGCCCAGTCTAATCATACGAATCTTTAAAAGTGGAGAATATCTCCTGCTTTTCTTGACCTTGGTCAGAAAGAAACATAATTAAAGAAGAATTGTCAGAGAGATGCAGTGTTGATGGCTTTGAAAGTGGAAGAAGGTGGTCATGAGTCAAGAAATTTAGGCAGAATCTAACAACTGGAAAAGATACAGAAATATATTCTCCCCTAAAAACTCTAGGAAGGAATATAAACCCTGCTGACACCTTGACTTCTGTCCACTGAAGCCTGTGTAAGGTTTCTGTCTTTCAGGTCTATAAGAAAATAATTTTGTGTTGCTTTAACCACTAAATATGAGTTCATTTGTTATAGCAGGAATAAAACCAATGCAATCATGTATATGTTTTATGTTGCATTTAGGGGAGTAAGTATAGTTTTGTGGTTTTGAATTTATGTCTGTTTATCTCTGCCAGGATCTGTTAGTAATACATAAGTTACTGTCCCATACCCAAGGCAAATCCACTCATAGGACTCCAATGCTGCACCATAAACCCACACAGAATTCATTCCTACATTCAGTGGATATTTTTGGAACACTTGGTATATACCAGGAACTTTGTTGAGTTCTGGATATGCTGTGAAGAATAGTAGACATGTTTCCTACTCTTATTACATTATCACAATGTTAGTCATGACTAGTTCTGCCAGTTTTACTCTTTTTAGATTGCACATTTCTTGATAAAGACTCTTCCTTTGTTTCTACTCAACACTGCTTCCACATTATGACATAAACCATTTTCAAGGAATGAAAGCCTTTTTGAAGCTAAGACATGTATACTCATGTGTTTTAAATTTCCACAACTAATGTGGAATCAGGAGAGAACTCATTTTCTTTGGCTTTATCACATTTGCTTCTAAGATACCTCTTTGGTGGAACCCTGGAGAATTTAAAACAATTTTTGGCTAAAATGGCAGTGAGCAAGGAAGAAGCCCTAATAGAGTTCCAAGTCTAGACATATATTTGGAATCCAACTCTGACTTCAGAAACAGTTTTTAAGTAAGTTGTTCTGTGAAAATTAAATGACAGATCTGCCAAGATTAATTCTTTAGCTACTATAGCCAGGCATGTTTCATGAATGTCAACAGCTCTTATTTGATTTAGAAGGGACTACAGCCAGCAAATTATATCTTGTGGTTTTCAGTTTGGCTTCATTTATTGCTAAGTTCTTACGTTTTAGAATTAATTTTGTAGGACTAATGGACATAGATTCTTTCTCCAATGTTTTTGACTACTACTTCAAACTCTTTAGGCATTATGCAAAAAATGGGAAGAAAAAAATGCATGGAACCTAAAATTCAAGGAGTTTTCACTTATTATAAAAATTCTTCTCATATTTGAAATGTATAGTATCTATTTATTTCGTGAAAGAATAATTAGAAAGATGTGACATTGTCCGTGTGCTCTCCAATGGTAGAGACTAGACACGTGTGAGTAGTGAGCACTTGGGTTGTGCTGAGTCCAAACTGTATGTGACATGAGTATAAAGTTTGCATTAGCTTTCAAGACTTAGTAAGAAAGGAAAAAAATTTACATAAAATTTTCATAACAAATTGTAGATCAATTATATGTTGAAATGGTAATATTTGGGATATATTGGCTAAATATTACTGCCAGAAAAATTATAATTGTATATGTGCTTTGTTCTTATGACTTACATTTTCTTTCTTTTTTTTGTACCAAGGATTAAAACCAGGGGTGCTTAACCACTGAGCCACATCCCCCAGTCCATTTATTCATTTATTCATTCATTCATTCATTCATTTTTTGAGACAGGGTCTCACTAAGTTGCTTTGGGTCTCACTAAATTTCTGAGGCTGGCTTTGAACTTGTGATCCTCCTGTCTCAGCCTCCTGAGTTGCTGAGATTACGTGTGTGTGCCACTGTGCCAGGCTTCACATTATATTTCTAATAGACAGTGCACTTTGGATAATTAGATTAGTCATTTCAGTTACTGGAGAAGATGGGAAACCATGTTTGGATGCTTGGAACCTAAACGTGAGGTTGATCTCTTGCTTTGTGAAGTCACTCCTAAGTCTGGTGTTGTACAGGGGGTATCTTGTTAAAAGAGAATAATAGATGTCACAGATATAACAGAGAGATGAGATCCTTGGTGAATGCTATCAAAAGAGGTGAACAAAATGGAGAAAGAGAAGTGTGCAGCATATTCGGTCAATAATAACTAGCTGCTTTGTCCTTTTATCAGAAAATCTCTAGAACCTGTCCCTTGAAATGACAGACTACTTACTCCCCAGAAAAAGATTACATGGTCTTTAGCAAGAAATGTGGACCCACAGAATGTGAGAAGCACAGATTTTAACCTTATTTGAGTGGATAGGAAAGACTGGATAGGATGGATTAAATATTGTAATTTCATACTGTCTTCATGGTAGCGAATGACTGAAATAGTGTGGAATTATAGAATAGTGCTTGGGGAAGGGGCTTTCTCAGTTATGGATCTTTCTAAAGAAGAAATCAGGTCTGTTGTCTGTTGGACATGACTGCAGACTCTCCTCCATCAAAACGTCTTAGTTTTATAAAGAACGGGGGTAGGCATATAGAAGGGCCATCAATAAAATGGAAACAGGGAGAGAAAGTTAAATCACAAACTCCAATACCTTGTCCAATTATAAGATCATTTCTTTTGTTTCAAGGTTTTATTGAAATACTGAGGATGACACTCATTGTGTGGAATTGATAAAAGTTAATATTACCATCTCCTCATCTGAATCTTATTCTTTTATTAAAGCTGAAACACCAAAGGAAACCATGAGCTCTATGCTGGCAAAAAAGGCCTAAATTTTCAATATCCTCTTATTACTTATGAGCATCTGTTTTTAGAAGTTCTTAATTATCTCCAGGGAGAAAGGGACATAATTGTGAGTTCATATGAAAGCAATTTAAAAATGATCATACTTAGTTCCCCAAATGGGCCTTTGCTTGTTTTAGGAGCAGAGGTGGGATGTTGCTTATTCATCTAGTTTTGCAAAATGTTGAATATTGTAGCCATTTTAGCACTTGAAAATTGCTAATATTCTATGTCCTGAGCCATGAAACAGACATATTTTTGTCCGGGCTAGAAAAATCCAAATATTATAATATCTTTGTTAAAATAGAGAATAGACAACACTCTGGATTTCTTCACAAAATGCCACCTTCTACTTTTATAGATAAGCCTTTGGTACTAATCATGGAAACCATGGTAGCTGTGACTCTTAATAAAAATGACACTGTATCCATTAACATCATGGAGGGCTTATAGGAGATGACTTTGAAAATATTTATTTATACTATGACTCATTGTGGTCTTTATTGCATCCCTCTTCAGTGCAGTGGAGAATGTATTTATTAGTGTGGATCCTCTTATTCCAGAAGAGCACTTTTGCTGAGAGATGGATAAAGAGGTGTTTCTGCAGCCCTCCCACATTAGAAAGAGCCTGGGAGCTGAGAGCCTGTTGGGTCAGCTTGTCTCTATTTTGACCTCATTGGGACACTGATCAGTTAAGACCCCGTGATGCTCATTTGTGCCCAAGTGACTCATAGTAGATATTCATTTTTGTGCCATAACAGTTTTGCACAATGAAAGATGTTGAAACTTAAAAAGTTCACAGAATTATGAGAATGGGAATGCATCTTTTGAGTTTCTTACTTGGAATGACAAAGTATTAGAACAAGAAGAGAAAGTAGACATTATGTTTATTTCAATGATTCTAAACTCTAGGTATCCTTTGGAATTGGTGGAGGTTAAAGGGTCTGGGCATGACCCTCAGGGATTCTGGTGCAATGGATCTAAAGTAGTTGATGGGACCCACTGGGGTCTGGTATTCCTTGACAGCTCCCCAGGTTATTCTAATAGGAATGCAAATTTGAGAATCACCAGTCTTCTCTGATTTTTATTTAAGTTTGTAGCATATTCTTAAAAGGTCTAAGTGTGAGCAACATGCCTGGGCAAACCAAAAGACTAAAAGATGCTCTATCACCCCAAGAAGCAATGCCAACTCACCACACTCACTGTTGTAATGTGATAGTGACTGGTAGTGTATTCAGAAGCAGCCCAGTCGTGGCACTGGCTGACTTTGTAAAGAGCTATCCACTGTCCCTGACCATGCTTTCTTACATACTCATGATCAAAATTCTGGCATAATCTCTCAAATTGTGTTCTTTTTACAATAAGATGTATTTTATTTAAAACCCAATTGCAGGAACTATCTTGCTCAACATTCCATCAAATCAGTATTTTATTCATTCATTCGTCACTGGAGATAAAGTATTTAACAAATCATCATCCTCCAAAAAGATTTGTTTAATAATCTTTTAAAAATGTAAAATTGTGTCTATGACAAATACAAAGAAGAAGTAAAGGTCTATGAGGAAATGTAAAATGGGGATTTGACAAAAACAGGTAAGGCTTCCATAATTAAGAGGAGGATAACCAGACTTAGCTGAGCCCAAAGTGAAGGGGGAGATCATTCCTGACAGAGTATATGACATCTTTTCCTGTAAAGATTTGCTACTCAGTTGTGACAAACTATGATTTCACATAAAGGTCAAATATTGGCTGTTTAATAAATAATGTTCATGTATCAAGGGATTTCAGTTTGGTACCTAACAGATACAATGAGTGAAAGTGACCCCTTACTTGGAAATGATTATTGCAGTGAAAAGTAGGCTCTTAATTTTGATAAACTCCTAATTGATAAGTAATAATGCTATTATAAATGCTCTTGGAGTTGTGATGCTACAAACATTTTCATGAATAGCTACATTTATACAAAAGACTTGGGTTCTTGATATGCACTGTTTTTAAGAACAGTCTTTCTGTCTGATATTGAGTTATAAATACAGTGCTTAAAATGACTTAGAGAACATGTTGTTATTTAATCCCAACACATGCTTTTTCATATTCTAGTATTCCTTTCTAAAAATTTCTCAAACCAAAGATATCAGTTTCTCTTGTTGTACTTCAGATCATTCAGAAGCATATAGACCCTCTAACGTGTACTTGGACAACAGTGTCAATGTCCTCCATAATTTTAAGGAAGGCAGAGAATAGTAGATGGGTCAGAAATTCCATTGAGACCATATGATGCATGGCACAGATCCACTGGTATATATTCTTGATTCAATAGTTATATGCCTTCTATTTATTCTAGTCATGAGGGAATATCAGAAAACACAGAAATGAAAGAGTGTCATAGAGGTATTGTTGATGCTTGTATTAAAATAAGTACCTGTTTTGCAAACTCCAGGACATTAAGCTATTGGATCCTTTCCCATAGACAGTCATAGCTCACCATTTATTCATTTCAACTGTTTGAAAAGTTAGATAACTGCTATATCTTTTCATTTTAAACCAATTTCTAACACTTTATAAATAATGGGAAGAGAGATTCCTTGTCCTAAGACTTGGATCATTGATCCAGTATTCATTTCTATAAAGAAATTTTGATTGGGTCTATTTGAAAGAGAAATTGTCTTCCCTAGGAATTATTGTCATCCCCTCTCTAAACTAACATGGCAGTCTCAGAGGTGATGTGTTTAGCCTTGAAGGACAAGTTAGGAACTAAGAACATCAGAAAACAACTGCTTTTTTCTGCCTTCAAGCCTTTGCACCTGCTGCACCATCAGACTGACAAGATTGACACACTCTGTTCTCACTTTAGAACAGAATGCCAGTGCATTTTTAAAATTCGCCTCCTGTATCATTCAGCTGAAGTGTTCCTAAATGTCTTCCAGGAAGTAGCTGCTTGCCTCATCTGCATGCAGTTCACCTCTCTCCTGAATGAAATATCCTCTGTTGTAGGATTTGTTTACCTTCTCAGAAAACCCAAACTCCTCAAAGCTAGCACTCTATGTAGAGTTAATCTATTAGTGTTTTTGGCATGAGTTATATGTATGGTATGTTTAAAAAGTGTTTATTAAAATAAATAATTGAGTGGGTGCATGAGTGAGTAAGTGAAGGTATAAAGATTCTTGTTTTCGTAGGAAAAGCTGCAACAATTAAACAAATGTTAAGACCATGGGTTTGTGCCTTAAACTGTTAAATAAGTATTCAAAGAATGTCATAAGAATCTTACTTGCATGTGGAATAAAAACAACTAAAATCTTGGCAAATAAAGGCTGCGTCAAAGTAGGGTGGAGGGCTCTCAGGAATTGGTGATGTCAGCTGTTTCCTAGCAATACCATGAAAGGTGGCATTTTGATGACAGTGAGAAGATGACCCTAATCTTCAAAGTGTCATAATGATGTAAGCTGAGTTATAAAAATCTGGGAGCCAGGAGCATATGACCTACAACCTTCTGGCTAGTTTTCTAAGTGTGAGTCCAGCAGTGTCTGGAGTCTGTTTCCTGTACAGTGACTGTGACCTTGTACTTCCTGAGGAACCAAGCTGTCTATATACTCAACATTTTGGATGCTTTTCCAACTCAGAAAACCTTGAGTTCTCAGAAAAATTACTTAAGTCCTTGGCCAACAGACCCATTCAACCGCTATGCTTGCAACATAAGGCAAATAAGGAATTGTCACGCAGGGGTAATTAGTTCTCATGTGACATTCATCATTTTTTCCCTTTCTTCTTCTGAGTACCATCATATCTAACAGAAATGCTGTACCTGAGAGCCCAGGAGCCCTCTGGCTGTAGCTTTACCTATCTA
The DNA here is from genome assembly GCA_004027875.1 of Aplodontia rufa. Lineage (NCBI taxonomy): Eukaryota > Metazoa > Chordata > Mammalia > Rodentia > Aplodontiidae > Aplodontia > Aplodontia rufa. Next base: position 6,259 of record PVKS010037091.1, on the reverse strand, counting down.
AAATACTATTGTAGATAAATATCTTATTAGTATTTTTTTGAGTTCTATAGAAATTTAGCCTATGCCAAAAATAGAACAGTTCTTTAAAAAAAACTTGAGTAATGGAGTGTGTTTTTTTTCTTTTGATATGATCATTTCTTAAATTTCAAAATAGATGATTTCTAAATGTGTTAAAATAAATGGGATATGAATGTCAAAATTTAGAAGCAGAAACTTTCATAGAAGATGGTTTCACATAAAGTAATCCATAAAATACATTTAATATGATTTCTCTGCATCCTCTGAATGCTTTCCTGTTTACTTAGAACTCCCAATACTGAAAATGATAATGCCATCTGGGAATAATCAGAATTAACAAGGGGCCATTGAGTTACCCAAAGTTGAGTCAGTGCTTTTGTCTTGAAAGAAGTGAGATAACTTATAAACAAAAAATGAGGTATAACTGAACAGAATTTGATTTTCATACTCATGATCATTCACATTTTAAGTTACACTGAAATTTCTCCCAGCCTTTGTCAGAGACCCAGCAAAAATACAATTCACCCCACATGATTCTAATTGGGAGAGATATTAATGAAGGAATTACTTACAGAGATATGGTGAGGGTAAGGGATGCAGCAATGGTAGATGAGACACCAAGAAACTAGCAATGGTGAGAAGCCTAGCCCTCAAGGGACAAAGAAGAAAAGAGTGTTACTGCAGAGAAGGGTCACCCCCATGAAGCTGTGGAAATGAAAGGTCCTGACTGCTAAGAGAAGAAAAAGAAATTAAAAAAAAAAAGGGTGAAAGGAGAGCAAACCAGAGCTGTAGGAGTTGAGAAAGCCATGGCCTCTCTCTTGCCCTTCTGCTTCCTGCTGAGGTTAACGTTAGTCAAATCCAAATAGAACTCAAGGCACTTCCTCTTCAGCACAATTAACAGTCATGTTTTCATCAACTTGTTTTGTCTTGCTTTATTGTTTTCCTTGGACTTGAAGTCTGTATTCTCTTGCTACTTACATGGAACCTTTCATTGTAGTAGGTCTGTCTCATTGATATCTTGGACTCAGCACTCTGCTCTCCTATCTTTATTGGAATGTTACACCATATGTTTCAATTTGAGTGCCAACTCCTATTAGTAGCATTTACTAAAAAAAGTATTCTGAATTAGCTTTATGTCTATGGTATTTTTTTTTAAATCAGAGGCTAATTATTTTTTACCTAATTTTTGCAGGGTTTTTTTGAGAAAAAAATATTTTGCTTTTCCTATTTTACAATTCTGTAATGTGAATTTGGAATAAGTAAAAATTTGGTTCCTTCTAAAAACTAAATAAAAAATTTTGCTTATTTTTTATTTCTGATATTTAAAACATTTTATATACTTCTTTAGATTTCTGCATATAGCATTTTCTTTCAGTATTTGAGATCAAAACACAGCATTGATTTAGAGGTAGTTTAATTTTTAAACATTAAAGAAATCTTTTATGGTATCATTAATAAAAATGTAATTAAAGATTAAAATCAATTTGCTTCTAGTTCATATCAAACAATCTTCATTTCATCCATCTATTCATTCATAGACCAAAGTATTTGTTTAGTGACTAGTACATATGTCATAGAATATAAGTTGCCATCGATTATAAGTAGCATCCTGATTTCAGAAGAATTAAAATTTTTAAATGAAAATGTATGCTTTAGAATTGAACAATTAATGCCTATGGTTATGTTGAAATAATGCATTTGCAAGCTATTTACAGTAATTTATGGTTGGAAAAAAGCTTATAATCTCGGATTCAGAACCAAAGACAAGAAAAACAAAACAAATCAAAACTAGATTATCTGGGTTCTAAACATTTTTGTACGCTGCTTATCTTTTCTCAGTAAGTCTCTGCTTTGAATGCAAGAACTGTTATTCTTTAACAGTCTCTGAGGTTGACTACAGAATATAGTCATAGAGTGTTAGTGATGGAAGAGAATTTATGGGTCAGTTAGTGACCTAATCCAATCTCCTCATTCACAGAAGAGGGAATCAGAGAAGTCTTGTTTCCAGTATTTTTTCAATTATACAATGTCATTTTTAAGAGGTAGGTATCAGTGAATAGTATGTTATGGTTTAAATATGAGGTGTCCTCCAAAACTCATGTGTGAGACAATGCAAGAAAGTTTAGAGATGGCCTGATTGGGCTGTGAAAGGCTTAACCAAATCAGTGCTTTAATCCGCTGATAAGGATTAATTGGGTTGTAACTGTAGGCAGGTAGAGTGTGGCTGGAAGCAGTGGGTAACTGGAATATATACTTTGTCTGTGATGAGGGCAGTCTCTCTCTCTCTCTCTCTGCTTCCTGGCACCATGTCCCCAACTGTTTTCCTCTGCCACTCTTCTCCCCTGATGTTCTGCCTCCCCTGGGGCCCTAAGGAATGAAGTCAGACATTTATGGACTGAGACCTTTGAAACCATGAGCATCCAATAAACTTTTCTCCTCTAAAATTCTTCTCAGGTCTTTCGGTTACGGCAGTGAAAGAGCTGACTAAAATGATACCATATGTGTGTACTATGCACTTATCAGGTTTATATATTAACTTTAGTACTAAGATTTCTCTTAGGTGCAAGGGTTTCTATTGTAGAGTATCTAGTTCAAAAAAAAAGTCATAGTGCTGTCTTTATGTCCACTATAGGTACCTGTGCACTTTAAAAATAATTTTTGATCTTAGAAAAACTTCATTCATCTCCTGTTATATTAAATGGCTCATCCAGTCTTCTTTTTGGTACCCTTGTTCTTCTTTCTACACTTATTATTTGGGGAACCACAAATTAGTATAACCACTTTGGGAAACAGTATGGAGATTCCTCAAAAAACTAGGAATGGAACCATCATATGACCAACTATCTCACTTCTTGGTGTTTATACTTAAAACTAAAATCAGCATACAGGGATACAGGCTTATCAATGTTTATAGCAGAGCAACTCACAAGTTATGGAACCAGCCCAGATGCCTGTCAGCTGATGAATGGGTAAAGAAAATGCAGCATATATACACAATGGAGTTTTACTGAGCTATAAAGAAGAATGGAATTATGACACTTGGCAGTAAATGGATGGAACTGGAGAATATCATGCTAAGTGAAATAAACCAGACTATGAAAGTCAAGGGTAGAATGTTTCCTCTCATTTGTGGAAGCTAGAGCAAATTACACAGAAAAAAAAGAGAGGGGCACCATGAAACGGGAAGGGAAATCTATGGAATGGAGGAAGGGGATTAAGTGTTGAGAAGAGGGACAGGAAAGAGGAGGAACAGCGGAATGAGATTGACCAAATTCTGCTGTGTGCATGTGTGAATTTACCATGGTGAATTCAGCTTTATGTATACCTATAAAGTACCAATTTAAAATAATAATAAATAGAGAGGTGAAGGCCAGTGAGTAGAGGAGGGGAAGTGGTGGAATGGAGTAGAGAGAAAAGTAGGAGATCATGGGGAGCAAAAAATGGAAAACAAATTATATTCCATGCATGTGTGAGTATGTCAAAAAGAGTCCTATTATGGATATAATGCACTAATGAAAATATAAAAATATAAGTAATTTGTATGCCTAATAATAGAATATATATAAGCAATTTGACCATTTATTCATCCAGTCCTTATCAAGCACTTGATCAGAATCTTAATATTGTTATACTTAGTAATGAAATAATCCTCACCCTCACCTGCACCCTCCATTAATCTAAGTTATCTATACATTTTACAGCTGTGTAGATATAGTGGGATTCGGAAAAAGACACTTATTGAATACACTGAAATATCTCATTTTGTGCTAAGAACTACTCTGTTGTAATGTGCTTTAATCTACCATTTTCTAGTATATAATTGTCAAAATTTACTTTTGTGTCATTGATTACAAGAAAATATTTGCCCTGAAGCTTTATAGATTTGGTGAGTAGTGTTTATTACAAATTTCCTACGTGTTCGAAGATAAATTATTTTTCAACATAAGTATTTCTTTTGAGTAAACAAAGCTGATTTTGCCCTTAAATTTAACTACCACATTTTGGCACTTAGCTTTTTTGAAATGTTAATGTAGATGTGCTGTGTCAACATTCAGAAAAATGTAAATAAAAATGGAAAGTTCCAGGTGGATTCATATATTCCTTAAAAGCTCAGAACATAATTTTGCATATAAATACCATTTAACTTTCTTCATTCTGGTTAAAAATTTGTAATTTCATGTCCATTTTTGCTTTTCAATACATTTTATCTTTCAGCTCTTATTCACACTCATCCTCTAGTATCTAAAGGCATAACCCACAAAGTCCGGTAGTTAGGAATGTTAAGGCTTTTTTAGTTCCAATGTCTTAAATATGAATCTTGACTCAGATTGCTAACAAGATGTGTGATGTTAGGCATGTTATTTGATCATCTTAGACTTAGTTCTCATGCATATAGAATATAGAAAATAATAGAAATTTCTCAAAATTATTCTGAAAATTTAGCATGAAAATGAATGTAATTTGGAGGGGCTTTGGTTCAGTGCATGGTGAATACATTTTAGCTGCTATTTTTATTTTGGCACTTAGCCTACAATATTTACACAACAAAGCTTAGTAGAATGGGTGTCAAATGATTATTAAGCAAAAAAAGCATGGTATGTCTATTCTTCACAAAAGGCATTGCTACTAACACTTCTTTTTCTGACCAAGGACACATTTGGATATGAGTGCCATTATGTGTGCCTACATTTGTTAAACAAAAGGTCCTGTAACTCCTCTTCTGGGGATATGACAATGAGCATCACACCTCCAGAACCTTTTCTGAGACAGGTGGTGAATCCAAAAGGGACAGGAATGCCTGCCTAACAAGTAGCTGCTATCTGTCTATGATTGACTTACAGTGCCCCCAAATTACAAGCAATGACTAACAAACTCTCAGCCTTGGGGTTCCCAAGCAACACCCCACTCTGCAGCCTTCTCTTCACTTAAAGACGAATGTCATATTCATGGTGTCTACTGTTTTCATACTAAATACTCCTATGTCTTTCTACCCTTTCCTTCTATGACATGGTTTCCGTACACTAAATCACATACTCTCCATCTGCCTTTCTTATCCCTCTCTCTTCCTCTCTGCCGTTCCTCCTCTCCTAATTTGTTTATGTTCTTAGGGGCAGCATCTGAAACTAAGGTGGGTATTCCAAATGTGGCCCATAGGGTACCAGAAAAGGATTTCCATAGTTCTGGAAACTTCTATTAGTGCAGTTTAAGTTTATATTTGCTTTGGAGTGAACCATGTTATCTGGTGTTCTATTGGGTTTGTGACCAGCTAAAACACGAAGATGGCTGCAAATGATTTTGTTTTTCAAAAAGCACAAGGTGAAGGGTTGGCGCAGTAGCTCAATGGTTAAGGTGCTTGACTGGCATTCACAAGGACCCAGGTTTGAACCCCTGCACCACATACACGACGAAGTGTCAGAGCAACAAAAACCACATGAAAAACTAAATAAAAATTGATTCTTTCTCTCTCTCTCTCTCTCATTGTCCCTCTTTCTCTTAAAAAATAAAAAGCATACAATGAGACAAATTTGTACCATAGATGCAACATATCCCAAGGAAGGGACAGAAGGTTTGAGCAGGAAGAATCAGTTTAGCAGTGTACCTACAATACCACAGTATTCAGGAAATATTTATTAAGTGGAGTTCAATATCTTAACAGCAACCATTTTTTTTTTTTTGGAAGTGTTGAAAGGCTCCATTGTAAAGGCACCAACATCTTCAGAACTTCCAAGCTGAGTCTATAAAAGGGAAAATTTCACTGTTTGGGTCCTGAATAGACTGGAGAAGTACCTTGCTGTTCCCCCAAGACAAGTTAAATTCACAAACTAAAGCTAGCTACTAGAATCATTTTGGTAGTAGAATTTTTCTCAGGAAAGTCGCAAGAAAATGTCTATACAATGAAGCGGAAAATTTTGCACTAAGGAAAGAGATGTCTTTTTTTTTTTTTTTTGAGCAATCTTACAAGATTTTAACAAAATAATATCAAATGTGTATATATTCTGGATATTGCATTTATCCCCAGGAGTGCCCCCCCAATTACCCTCTCTTATCCCTCCCTTCCCCTTCCCACTATAACTCTAAAAAAAGTATTAGATTGTAAAGCATTACATCTTATCTGGATTTAACTCATGCTACTAGACCAACTTTCTCATTGTCCAGGGTCTAGTCCCCACCTCCACAGATGAGTGGAGACAATCGACCCTTAGATCTCTGGGTTAAGCTGATTTTACTCATCATGATCTCT
>PVKS010037090.1:0-18870 GCA_004027875.1 Aplodontia rufa | reverse complement strand
GAGACATGTTGAGAAAGTCTTTGCCTACTCCCAAATGCTGAAGTGTTGGACCTAATTTGTCTTCCATCAGTTGCAAGGTAGCTGGTTTAATTCTTAGCTCCTTGATCCATTTTGATTTGATTCTCGTGCAAGGAGAAAGATATGGGTCTAATTTCATCTTTCTGCAAGTGGCTGTCCAGTTTGTCCAGCACCATTTGTTGAAGAGGCTGTCTCTCCTCCATGTAATATTTTGTCCCCCTTTTTCAAAAATCAGATGTTTAAAGATTTGAGGGTTTGTTTCAGGGTCTTCTATTCTATTCCATTGGTCTTCTTTCCTATCTTGATACCAGTACTATGCTGTCTTTGTTACTACAGCTCTATAGTATAGTTTTAAATCTGGTATGGCAAAACTGCCTGTTTCATCTTTCTTGCTTAGTAATGTTTTGGCAATTCTAGGTTTCTTATTGTTCCAAATGAATTTGAGAATTGCTTTTTCTATGTCTGTAAAGAACGACATAGGTATCTTTATAGGGATAGATTTAAATCTATATAAAGCTTTTGGTAGAACAACCATGTTTATTATATTAATTCTGCCTAACCAAGAGCATGGGAAATCTTTCTATCTTCTTAGGTCATCTTGGATTTCATTCTTCGATGAACAATAATTTTCGTTGTAGAGATCTTTGATTTCCCTTGTAAGGTTAAGTCCCAAATTTTTTATTTTTTTCAAAGATATTTTGAATGGGACCGATTTCCTGACTTCTTCATCATTCCTTTTATTATTAGTGTATAGGAAAGCTATTGATTTATGTGTGTTGATCTTGTATCCTGACGCTTTGCTAAATTTGTTTATAAGTTCAAGCAGCTTACTGATGGAGTTTTTTGGATCTTCCGGATACAGGATCATGTCATCAGCAAAAAGAGAGAGTTTGACTTCCTCTCTTCCAATTTTTATCCCTTCGATTTCTTTCGCTTGCCTAATTGCTCCAGCTAGGGTCTCAAGAACAATATTGAATAAAAGTGGTGAGAGCAGACAGCCTTGTCTTGTTCCTGATTTTAGTGGAAGTGCTTTCAGCTTTTCTCCATTTAGTATTATACTAACTGAAGGTTTAGCATATATAGCCTTTACATAGTTCAGAAATGATCATTTGAACCCTATCTTCTCTAGAGTTTTGAACATAAAAGGGTGCTGGATTTTATCAAAGGCCTTTTCTGCATCCATTGAGATGATCATATGGTTTTTGTCCTTGATTCTATTTAAGTGGTGAATTACTTTAATTGTTTTTTGTATGTTGAACCAGCCCTGCGTTCCTGGGATGAAGCCCACTTGATCATGATGGATTATCTTCTTTATAAGTTTTTGAATATGGTTTGCTAGTACTTTATTAAGGATTTTTGCATCTAGGTTCATCAGGGATATTGGTCTGTAGTTTTCTTTTTTTGATGTATCCTTGTCGGGTTTTGGTATCAGAGTTATGGTTGCTTCATAAAAAGTGGATGGGAGCATTCCCTCCTTTTCAATTTCTTGAAATAACTTAATAGGGAGAGGTGCTAGTTCCTCCTCAAAAGTGTGGTAAAAATCAGCAGGGAAGCCATCAGGTCCTGGGCTTTTCTTCTTTGGTAGACTTTTAATTGCGATATGGATTTCAGTGCCTGTGATTGGGGATTTAGGAATTCAATATCATCCTGAGTCAATTTAGGGATGTTGTATGTGTCAAGAAATTTATCCATTTCCTCCAAATTATCAATTTTGGAGGAGTACAGGTTTTCAAAATATGATCTTATAATTTGTTGGATTTCCATGGGTCAGTGGTGATCACTCCTTTTTCATTGGAGATTTTATTGATTTGCTTCATTTCTCTCCTTCTTTTGGTTAGATTCACTAGGGGTCTATCTATCTTGTTTATTTTTTCAAAGTACCAGCTCTTTGTTTCATCAATTCTTTTTATTGTTTTTTGTTCTCAATTTCATTGATTTCAGCTCTGATCTTGATTATTTCCTGTCTTCTGCTGGCTTTGGGGTTAGATTGTTCTTCCTTTTGAAGGGCTTTGAGATGAAGCATAAGCTTATTTATTTGGGATCTCTCTTCATTTTTAATGTGGGCACTCAGTGCTATAAATTTTCCCTTTAGGAAAGCTTTCATGCTGTCCCAGAGATTTCGATATGTTGTGTCTTCATTTTCATTCTCTTCCAAGAATTTTTGGATTACTTCTCTCATGTCTTCTTGGATCCATTCTTCATTTAATAGAGTATTATTCAATCTCCATGAATAAGTGTGTTTTCTGTTATGATTATTACTGTTGATCGCTAGGGTCATAGCATTGTGGTCTGAAAGGACACATGGGATGATGTCTACTTTTTTATATTTGCTGAGATTATCTTTATGAACCAGAATATGATCTATTTTGGAAAAGGATCCATGTGCTGCAGAGAAGAAGGTGTATTCGGCTAACTTGCATTGGAAAATTCTATATATGTCTATTAAGTCCATTTGATTTATGGAGTTATTTAGGCTGGTGATTTCTTTATTGATTTTTTGTTTTGATGATCTGTCTAATGGTGATGGCGCAGTGTTGAAATCTCCCAGTATTATTGTGTTATGATCCACGAGTGGTTTAATGTCATGAAGTAATTTGTTCACATAGTTGGGTGCACTGTTGTTTGGAGAGTAAATATTAACTATCGTTATGTTATTTCTTCCTGTTGAAGGGTTTCTTTTAGTACTAAGTAGTGGCCTTCTTTATCTCTTCTGATTGACTTATGTTTGAAATTTACTTTGTCGGATATAAGTATAACAACAATGGCTTGTTTTCTTGGGCCATAAGCATGGTAGATTTTTTTCCATCCTTTCACCCTTAATCTGTGGATGTCTTTGCCTGTTAGGTGAGTTTCTTGTAAACAGCATATGGTTGGATTTTGTTTTTTGATCCAATCTGCAAGTCTGTGTCTTTTGAGTGGTGCATTAAGACCGTTGACATTCAGTGTTAAAATAGAAGTGTGTAATTGATTCATAGTCATCGTGTCTTATTTAGCTAGTTCTGTAGTTGCCTTGGTTGGTTAATGCTGGGTGATACTTTTACTGAATTTCTTCAGTTTGTGGGTTTTGGGGATCAATTGCTTGTTCTTCTGTCTGGAGTGTTTCCTTGAGAATTCTTTGTAGGTCACGTTTTCTGTTGACAAATTCTGCCAGTTTTGTTTTATCGTGAAAAGTTCTTATTTCTCCATCAAATTTGAAGCTGAGTTTTGCTGGGTATAGAATTCTTGGCTGCATGTTGTGGTCATTTAGATGCTGAAAGATGTCATTCCAAGACCTTCTTGCTTCCAGTGTTTGGATTGAAAAGTCACAGACAATTCTTATTGGCTTGACTCTGAATGTGATTTAGTGTTTCTCCCTTGCTGCTTTTAATATAGTTTCCTTGGTATCCCTGTTGTACATTTTGAATATGATGTGTCTTGTTGAGTTTCTCTTTTGATTATGCCTATTGGGTGTCCTGTAAGCTTTCTGGATGAGCATGTCTGATTCTATTTTTATGTGAGAAAAATTTTCATTCACAATTTCTTTGAGAATATTCCTCATACAATTGGTGCATGTTTCAATTTCTTCCTGTATTCCAATTACTCTCAGATTGTTTCTTCTCATCTCATCCCAGACATTTTTAAAATTCTGGTCATGATCTCTTAATTGGTTTTCTTTTTTAATATCGGTGAGCTCTAGCTTGATCAACCTGTCTTCATTATTGGAAGTTCTTTCTTCAAGAGCAGAGGTTCTATTTTTCTACTGAAGTTAGTCTATTATTGAATTCTTGTATGGTCCTTCTCATGTCATTGACTGCAGATTTTAGGTCTGAAACTTCCTTTTTGAGGGAATCGATTTCTTTAATGATCGAGTTTCTCAACTCTTGAGTTTTTCCTCGTTTATTCCCTTCATTAGCTCTTCTTTTAATTCACTGTTCCTTTTTGTTTTCAGCTCATTGATATATTATTCTAGATTTTCTTCCCAGTCCCTGGCCATAGCCCCCTTACTAGGGGAGTTTTGGGATGAATGTGAACCTCTTCAAGTTTGATTTCTCATGTCTGAAGGGATTCTTTTCTCTTATTTGACTGGTGAACCCTTTGTGGAAGCAATACAAGATTCGGTGGTTCTTTTTCCTGTCTCCTGCCTTAAGGACTAAGCTGTTGGATTGGAAATCTGTCCAGGCCCTTACTTGAAATGGGGTTTTGTCAGGAAAGTTGTTTTCAAAAGACTACCCCCTTTACTCTGAACTGCTTGTTACCCTTACAGATTTCCAACACCTCATGTGCTACTAGCAAATTGTCAATATGCATAACCAAAGCTTACAGTAAACAGTAGTAAATTAGTTATTTAGAACAGACTATAATAGACTTTTGAATTCAGCCTATGCAACTAGTGTTAGTGATAATCATTATTTTTGGTGACACTAGTATTTAACTATTACATATGTCAGACTTCAAGAACAAATAAGTGTTATTCAGATTCACGTTTACAGCAGTAATCATTACGCAGCCTTAATAATGGGGGGTTGAAGATAGTTAACTAATTCTGAGTCAGAGAGGGTGGGTAATGCTGGTGAAATTAAGAGAGGAGATTATACAGACCAATTATGTACAGTGAGAAAGTGGAGGAGGTAAAGAATTTGCTGTAGAAAGAAAAAGAAATTGCTAAAAAGAAAAAATTTGAAAAGAAAAGAAAATTTAAAAAAATTACTAAATTTAAAATAAAGGGTAAAAGAAAAAAGTGGAAAAGAAAATACAGATCCAAAGAGAAGCTAGGATAGCTGTGGCCTAATATAAGGAGGGTAAAAAAGTTTTTACTAAGATTTGGGTGATCATTTAAGGGAAGAAGTTATCCCTGTGAATTATGCTTGTCCGGCAAAGTACATTTCAAATACTATATGCATTGACTCGGATCCTTCTTCTCAAGAATGAGGACAAGGATAGACAGGATGGGATAAGAGGGAATAAGAGAGACGATAAATAGGGAAAAAGAAAAAGAGAAAGAAACCTAAAAACAAGCTACCAAAATAGGAAGAATTATTATTATTAATTTTTTCCTAAAAGAAGAAAGAAAAAAGAAAGAAAAAAAATGGAAGAATAGGGGGATAACTGCCCCTAGAAGTTCACAGGGCAGGGAAACAAAAACAGTTAATGTTTTTATATATCGGAGAACCAGTAAACTTTTCCAGTTATCGCATTAGTACCCATCTAGAACATGCAAGCAACAACAGCAAAAAAAAAAAATTCTTAATAGTAAAAACTTGGAAGTATAGTTGGTAAGAGTGTCTCTGGTCCTTTTGGGAGGAGATCTTCACTGTCTGTCTGGGTATGAAAGGCTGGGTCTCTCAGTTGGGGCTTTCAGGGGATCTGAAAGTCAGAAGTCTTATGTTTTCAAAGCTTCATCTGCTAGTGGTTGCCGAAACTGACCCCTGTGACGTTAGAGCTGGGGCGAGAAGATCCTCGAGCTTAACAGGGAATGTCCTTGTGTCTGTGGTGGGAGTGTTTAGCGCTGAGCAATGCTCCCCTTTACCCCACTACCCACACACCTTATGTGAAGAGGATTCAGGTCCTGACCCAAGCCTTCTCCTCCAGGTTCAGCCTGTGGTCTGTGGCCGGCTCCAGATGGAGTTTTAAGAGCCTGCTTTGCAGACCTAAGGCGGGCTGGCCCTGGTCAGTCAGGAAGTGTGGAATCCTCCAAGGGTTTTAAAGCTGGATGCTCGTCTCCCCTGTCCTTGCTGCCCCCGCACCTGCTTCCGCAGCTTCCAGAAACTGATCTCGCCACCAGACGGAGAATACGCATGGGAGGTGACTTTGCAAAAACGCTTTCTTTAAAGCACTGCGCTGTTTCTGTGCTGATGTGTTTGTAGGCTGTTGGTCCCCTTCACCAGTCCCAGGCGGAATGTAAGCAAGGGAGAGTGGCCATGGCCGCGTCCCAGCCGGGCGGAAGAGAAAAGAAATCCACTGGTTTCTCCCAAGTCGCTGCTCCTCAAAACCACTGAGCAAATTAGGACTGGGGTTTCAAGATGCTAATGCCCCAAACACACCTCAAAATACTGGAGAAGAGCTGGAGATTTCCCATTCAGTCTCGGAGCCACTGGGGAAGTCTTCTCTCTTCAGATCACCATCTTGATAATCCATTGCCATCTTGATAATTCCCTTTCTCTTAAAAAAAAGTTACTTATTGGGACCAGAGCTGTGGCTCAGTGGTAGAGCACTTGCCTGACAGGCACAGGACTTGGGTTGAAACTCCAGCACCACATGCACAATTAAGTGTTGGAAAAACAAAAACCAGATGAAAAAGTAAATAAAATTGATTCTCTTTCTCTCTTGCTGTTACTCTCTCTTTTTAGAAGTTATTTATTGAGCAGTATCTATTTGGCAAGCACTATACTGTGACTCTTTCAAAAGATCAGCAACGATCTGGGGGATGTTTGGATAACCCTGCAAATGGAAAAAAACAACTCAGAGTGACTATGGTGCCTTGCATAGAGCGGAAACAGCGTATGGACAGATTGATGTGCATATTTAGTGGTTGACTCGGGAACATGAAGCATGACGCCTTTCATCCATTGTTCTTGGGGTTCTCGCTTACCATGCAGTTTGATGGCAAAGTTCTTGTTTTTACTTGCCATATAGGAGAGAACTCCAAATTCTCCAAATTTTGGACTTCTTCAGAATAATAATCACATTGCTATAAAACCTCTAACATAATCGGTATACTTGAATAAACTCAGGGGAATTCACAACACCTTTGTGATGGATGGCAATGCTGTTCATATCCTGGGATGGACACTGAATGATTTATGTAAATGCTTTAAGCGCTTGAGATTTTTGCATTAGTGAGACAGGTGGCATAAGGGACTCCCTTCCCTGACATTTTGTCCTTTTATATGCCTTGTTTTTGGCATTCTTTTATTTATTTTCATTGCTTTCTTCCATATGCTCTGCACATGGCTTTTAAACATTGTGCCCAAACTTTCTTAGTATCCCACTGGTAATAGCACGAATTCAATTGGTACCCAAGAGAGTCTTTTACATCACATTCAAAGGGGAAAAATATATTAGTTTCTTGGGATACAACTGGCTCCTAAGCAACATCAAATCATTTCTTTAAAAGGGTGAAAATAAATAGGCAATTTAAAAACCTTTAAATGGATAGCTCGCCTTGCCCCTAGGCAGGTTGTACACGTGAACAGGGGATGGGAGTGCCTGCAACGGGAACCTCGGGATGTGCTACTGATTTGAGTGAAATGGAGCTAAGCGAGCCTGTCCATCCTCACCAAGAGGACACAGGGATGGCACAGGGAACACAGGGCTGTTTAGGGTTCATGAGTGGTGTATGAGTTTTCTACACCAGAAGTAAGGTAGATGCTTAAAATTGACAGGGTACATCCTAACCAATTGACAAGGTACATCCTAACCAATTCAGGGAGCTGTGCTGATCACTGAATTTGGAAAAGGAGCTGACAGTTAAACTGTCAAGCCAAGAAAATGGCAGACTGAATCTTGGAGCCGTGTCAGTGAAAAATATTATATTTGCACAACCATATTTGAAAGAACATGATCACTCCTAGAATATCTGCACATGTAATATCTCTATCAGCACAGGGAACACACTCTGTAGAAATCCCTCATTAGACGGGACCTGAGTATTTTAATGAATAGAGTGGGAATGTGCAGTCTGATTAGCCGTCATTAGAACTGCAATAGGGACAGAAGAGGAGCAGACTCCTGGGTGCATGCATAAGCCAAATGTTGAAGAGAAACAGTTGTTGTGTATATTAAGAGGGTTGCATTGGGGGCTGGAGTGGTGGCTCAGTGGTTATGGTGCTTGCCTGGCATGCACAAGTACGCAGGTTCAAAGCTCAGCACCACGTACACAACAAAGTATCGCAGCAACGAAAGCCACATGAAAAACTCAATAAAAATTGTTCTCTCTGTCTCTCTCTCACTGTCCTTCTCTCATAAAAAAAAATAGGGTTGCAGTGGAAAGCCAAGCTATTTACTGCAACCCTTCACCCAGAATCTGGAGGGCTCCTTTGTTCTTGAATTTGCCATGAGATACTTGTTAACCAGGCTTCTCTAAATGATGCTAGGGTCTTTTTCTATGGCCTTCCAGAGCTGCCAGACTTAATGTTCATTTTTCTGAGTTGCACATTTTTTGTCTGACTGCATTGAGAACCTCCCTGAATTACAATGGCAAAGACTTTCAAATCATGGGCAAATATCATTTGAGCATGTGGGGTGGGCCTTCCACTGATTATTTATAATGGCTTAACTTTTGCAGTGAGTGCTGTGAGCTTAAGATTTATACCACCCTTGACCTCTGAAGAGATCTCATTTTGTAAGGTCTCGAGGTCCCTGATGCTTAAAGATAGCTCAATTTTCCACAGTTACAGGGAGAGGTTTGTGACTAAGCCTGGAAGAGGTTTAAGTCTTAGATCTCAGAGTTGTGTGGAAGGGCCTCATTTTCTCCACTGCTGGGAAAGGACCCTGGGAGCACCACGCGTTCTTCAGGTACGAGGGCTGCAACAGGAAATTAAGGATGGTGTGGGTTCTGCAGCCTCTCACCCTGTGTTTTCCTGGTGATTATTACAGATGCTGGGAACAGATGGCCAAGGAGTCAGATGTTGGGGCTGAAAGGAGGATTGGAGACAAAGAAACATGTCCTGAAAAGTGAATGGGCAGCAAGCGGTCTCTTTGCTTGGTGCTGTTGAAGCTCTCATTACGGTGTTAAGCTTGGAATTTTATCTGTGGCGCTGCATTAGCTCAGACGATTATTGTCACATTGCAATTGAATTTCTTTTATAGATTCTTCTGATGCATCTCTAAGCAGCTGCTCTAGCCATGGCAATCTTATTTGAAAAATAATCTCAATGCAATCTAAAGCTTAATGTGCATTGGAATTATGTATTGATTTTACTATATACTGACATAGTTTCCCTACCATCTATCATAAAACTAAATACAATTGTTTAGTTAAAAATTCCCTCCTTCAACATTAGGAATCAATCTTTTGAAATATTGTCAATATTAACATCTGTATAATAAGTAATTTTCATCATTTCTTCAGTTTACTTGGCCGCTAACAGTCTATCTCTGTGCTCAAAGGCTTTTGGGCTTGAAGTCCAGTTGGGGTTGATAAGGAACAGTTAGCTTGGCATTTGCAACAGAGTGGGCATATGGAACATTCTGGATACGGTGATAGGTAGAATCTATTTTATTTTTATTCCTGTCTGTGGCTACATTTAGAATTCAGTGCTTACAATCAATTTGTCTTCGTTAAAAATGGAGCTATTCCTATTTTTAAAATCCTAGAATCAAGAATATAGACATAGATTTGGCATTTCCATTGACTGAAATATATAAAATTTGACTTCTTTTTGATAGTCCAAAGTAGTTTTTTGATATCTAATTATTTTTAAAAGAGAGAAGGATAGTGTGTGAGAGACAGAGACGGAGAGAATCAACTTTTATTTAGTTTTTCATGGTTTTTGTTGCTCTGATACTTAGTTGTGTACGTGGGTGCTGGGGTTTGAACCCGTGTACCTGCGCTTGCCAAGCAAACACTGTAACCGCTGAGCCTCTCCAGCCCCTTGATATCTATTTTTAAAGGAAGTTATCTTTTGTTTTCTAACCCACAGTCAGCATCTGTTAGCGTCAAACTCTTAAGTGTGCTGAGAAGTAAAACACTGAGTAGTTATCCAGGTTATTAGGTCATTGTAGAGGACCATGTGGATGATCCAACATGGAGCTGAGACAGAGGGAAAGAATTGAAAGGTGTCTGGGGTCACGGAGGCAGCAACTGTAAAGTCACCTCAATAAGGCCAAATTCTAAATCTCTCATGCTCCTCACTCTGGCTGGTTTATTTGTCTGTAGATTCAGGTCAACCAAATCCTGAGAAATAAGAGGATTTTTGGCCAGGATGGATTCTGTTAGAAGAGTCAGTGTCCTGGGTTTTGGTAGCTCACATTGTTCTCTGAACCTCTTGTCTGATTCTGCAGACTGTGGGGAATTTAAGCCAAGTCCTCCACCTATTATTATTATTATTATTATTATTATTATTTTGGAATGCAGAATTGATCCCAGGGACGCTTAACTAAATCACAGCCCCAGCACCCCCCATTTCTTTTTTCTAAAGAGAGAGGAACAGTGAGAGAGACAGAAAGAGAGAAACAACTTTTATTTCGTTTGTCATGTGGCTTTCGTTCCTCCGAAACTTTGTTGTGTACATGGTGCTGGAGTTTGAACTTGCGTACTTGCGCATGCTGGGTAAGCACCGTTAACTGCCGGGTCACTGCTCCAGCCCCCCACCCCCTTTTTAAGAGTGAGGAACAGTGAAAAAGAGAAAGAGATAATCTATTTTATTTAGTTTTTCATGTGGCTTCTGTTGCTCTGACACTAAGCTGTGTTCGTGGTGCTGGGGTTTGAACTCGCGTCCTCTTGCATGCCAGGGAAGTGCTGTAACCTCTGAGCCACTGCTCCAGCCCCTCCCCAACTCTTTTTATATTTTTTTGTTTTGAGATGGGGGGCTCTCTAAGTTGGTTAGGGCCTTGCTAAGTTATTGAGGCTGGCCTTGAACTTGGCATCCTCCTGCCTCAGCCTCTGAGTTGCTGGGATTACAGATGTGCACCACCACACTTGGCCCTTCCCACCCATTCTGATCCTGATTCTTCTTATTTCCTATTTCCCCTTGTTTTTGTGTTTTCTAGGCATAGGCAATTGAATTGGGAAGCAGTTGTGCAAGGTTAAGACATCTCTCACATGCCAGTGTCCTTTCAAAATACTTCTGCTCTCTGGAAGGCAAATAATGCCAGAAACATCCTTTTCTCCTCTCCTAAGTGGACCTATGTCCCTTCTCTAACCCCAGGGCTTCTGTCTTAACTCACACCCCACTGCCATCTGAATGAAGTATGGCACTCCAAGCAAAGTGTGAGTTTTTACCATTGCAAGTGCAGTCCCTCAGTTTCCAAAGAGCAGCCAGCCAGTGGCTGTCCTGTCTGATGAGAAGCAGGTGCAGGATCGGCCCCTCTAATCAACGCTAAATGCGCGTGTCTCACCAGGCCCGGGTGTGCTGTGCTGTGCAATTCCACGGCTTGATGGCAAATTCAAATGCTAAAGAGAACGTAATATGCACTTCGATAAAAAGTGTGTGGATGCTCAGTCGTAAGCACTGGAAATGAAGTGCTGACGGTTGAATGCTAAGTGCCAATACCTGATTGAACACAAGGGCCTCTGGCTGTCACCAGGTGCTCTGGAGACAATGAAGAATAGATTAGATTCTCACCAGACGCTGCTAGAGTTCCATCCCGAGAACTCTTTGTGGAGACATACGCAATGAAACTCCTGGAATGGCATGAATAGCATCTCGACTCGATGCTGTTCGTGTTGAAAATGTGCCAGACGGTTAAATCGATGTTTTCTGAGATATGAATGTTAAAGGAATTTCCCATTTTCCCATAACATCATTCCTTGGTGATTTTTTTTTTTTTTAGTGATTCAGAAAAAGAACTAGAGAAACAGTACAAGGTAGAGGTCAAGATCAAGGGTATGGAAGTCTGGAATTATTGGATTTGAATTGTGGCCCGGTCACTCTGGTTGTGTCTTAGTTTGCTCTTCTGTAAAACTGGGGTGGTAACAGAACCTTCCCCCTCTGGCTGTGGTGAAATTAGACAATGTTCCCATAACAATGGTAGCCAATGAGTGGCACCTCCAGAATCGGAGTGTTCTTCCTAAATATGACTGTAGCAAAATAAACCGGAAACTTCTGCATGGGACGTTTAAATCTGGGGTAACTTTGCAAATGGTGCCAATGTCCCGGATGAGGCCCAGCTCAGTGCAGGTGATAAAAACACATCAGATTCTCTAGACTGCAGACCCATCACCTTCATTCACATTATCCTTCCAGGAGCCAGCAGTGCTGGGCATACAGTAGGCATAAAAACACTGCTCTCCTTGGCTGCCAAGATTTGCCTTCTTTATCTTTCTTTCTTTTCTTTTCTTTTTTTTTTTTGAGAGTTTTCTTTCTAGATGCAGATGGAAACCTGCTTTCTGCTTCTCTCAGAAACCCAGAAAGAGAAACTTGCAAGGGATGATATGGTACCCTGGCTGTTGTCACCCACCCCAGGCCTACGGAGGTCTAGAGATGGGGACACCTCCTCACAGGAGCTGTGGTCTTGGGCATCAGAACAGGAGCAGGAGCTGGGGAGTAAATGCCCCAACCTTGCCATCCTCCTGCTTCTGTTCTCTTGAGGTTGGCCAAGTCCATCTGGAAAGCAGCCTGGTGCTACCTGGGCCAACTGTGGGCCACCCAGGGTCCGGAGCAGGGCAGGCAGCATGGAGCTTGGAGTTGGAGGGCCAGATATAGCCAGCACTGAAGGGGTCACCTCGCTGGACCCCTGGAAGGGCTCTTCTTGGGGAGGAGGAGTTGGAAAAGCAAGCTGGGAACACATCAGCACTGCCCTTGGGGAGGAGACACTGGAACCAGGGTCCCCTGCCGTGGAGCCCAGGGCTTGTCCATAGCCAGTCTCCTGAGGCTCTGAACTTGTCCAGTGACCATGGATGCCATATTTTATCAGAGGCACTGCCAAATGAACAACTGAAACAACAGCTCCTCCTCCTCCTCCTCCTCTTCCTCCTCCTCTTCCTCCTCTTCTTCCTCCTTTTCCTCCTCCTCCTCCTCTTCTTCTTCCTCTTCCTCCTCCTCCTCCTCTTCTTCCTCCTCTTCCTCCTCCTCCTCTTCTTCCTCCTCTTCCTCCTCCTCCTCTTCCTTTTCCGAAAGGAACAGAGATAGAGAAAGATCAATTTTATTTAGTTTTTCATGTGGATTTTGTTGCTCTGACGCTTCTCTGTGTACTTGATGCTGGGGTTCAAACCCGCATCCTCACGCATGCCAGGCAAGTGCCACAAGCACTAAGCCACTGCTCCAGCCCCCTGAAACCTTCTCTGTGCCTGTCTTTATGTCTGGAAATAATTTAGTTTGGACATCCCTTATAAATATCAGAGCACATTTTTAGTTGTTTTCCATGAATCTCTCTCTCTCTCACAGGTAATTTATACTACTTAGTATTTAAAAATTACCTATTGAATACCATGATTCTTCCATCAATCTTAAAAAGCCTCTGGATGTAATTTTCTATTTCTGATGGGGTAGATTTATTTTTTTCCTATTGAGTCCTTGTGAACGGCTCCTCTAAAGTCTTCAGGTTGCCTTGATGGGCTGTGAAAGATGCCCTATTCACTCGCTCGATTTCCTCTTGTATAGACAGAATCTGCTGAGGTTTCTAGACATTAGCAATACATAAAAAGCCCATAATAAAGTATGCTATTATCTCCTTTCGAAAATGAGTAATGAAGCATGACAATTTCTTTCCAAAGCAATAATCAAGAAAGAGAGAACTACATTTAATTCGTTATGTAAGCCCATAGAAAGAGCAAAGGAAAATAAATATTTTTTCACCCATTGGAGTCAACTTCACGCCTAAATTACAGTTCTTGCAACTTTAACTTAATTGCTTGCACAAGTTGCTGTGATCAAATATCTCATGGAATACAAAAGCGCTAATCCTTGACATTTTGAAAATGATATAATTATCTTTGCTCCAACCTGCATTGATTTGCTTTCAAAGTACATTAAAAAAAAAATAATCAGAACTGAAGGCAAAGCCAAACCTAAGGAAATTTAAACGTAGGTCCTGTCCCGTTACCAAAACAATCTAATCGGTGCTGAATGCTTAGGTCACGGCCTTCCCTGGTGTCCATGTTTATCATGAATAATGAATACTGTTATTAATAGCAATACTTGGTTCATTTGAAAGTTTACACTTTTTTTAACATCAAAAATGTAAATTTCAATTTTTATGGCCTGTCATCAAAGTCAATATGGCATTTGGAATGTGGGCTGGACATGGCCTCAGCCAGGACAGGAGAAAAGGCCACTCACCCAGCCATGAGCAAGCCCTGGAGTAGACCAGGGTCTGTGACATTGGTTTGGGGAGAGGAGACTGCCCTGTCCCCACCCGAGTCTGTGCCCGAGGGAATTGCTTCTGCTTGGTGGGGTCCTGTTCTGACTCTGTCCTTGTTTTGTTCTGTTTGGTACCAAGGATTGAACCCAGGGGTGTTTAACCACTGAGTAATATCCCAATCCTTTCTTTTTTTATTTTGAGATAGGGTCTCATTAAGTTGCTCAGGGCCTTGCTAAATTGCTGAGGCTGGCTTTGAACTGGTGATCCTCCTGCCTCAGCCTCCCAAGCTGCTGGGATTACAGGTGTGCACCACCATGCCTGGCTTGTCCTTATTGTTAATGTCATAAATTTCATTCATTTCTTATCATGTATTAACTTTATAAGAATTGCAAAATATTTCAAGCATGAAGAAAATTCTAGAAAATAACACTCACATGCCCATCACATAACTTTCTCAAATATGTTGTATCATGGTTGTCTCTGATTTTTGTTTTTCTTTTTTTAAGAAGGAAATCTCACTGTATCCTTGGCAAGATACCTGGAGGTGAGCAGGGCCAGGGCTTGCTCCACACTCCAACCTTTGGTTCATCCCTGAAGCTACCTCATGAAGAGCCTTTCTGTCGCTATCTCTCATCATTATTATTTCCAGGGTTAGTCACCTCCCCTCCTTGCCCCCTTCTACCTCCTGGATTATTAGTGGGGTTGAGCTTCATTTCAGCTTTTGGTAGTTCAGGTTTCTCTCTGGCTGATCTGTTTTTCCTCTTGATTTATAAGGATGAAGGATCCTTTATGTTATCTGATAAGTGATAGGTATTGATCCCTCCTTGGTGCAGCAAGCTGTAAATATCTTTGGCTGTGGCTTGCTTTCCAACTTTATTTATAGCATCCTTTTCTATAAAGACCCTTAAAGTTTTAGAGTATCTAGCTGTAGCAATCTTCCCTCCGGTGGTTTATCGCCTGTAAGTTGCTTTAATTACAGGAACCGAGGGAAGGCCACAGCATCAATGCTCATGGCCTGGTCTTTCCCCGCAGGGACACATTTGCTAAAGTGTCAGGCTGCCCTGCACAGCCCTGGAGCAGGCAGTGGAGGTGTCTAATTATTATACCATCAGTGAGAAGCTGAGGGCATGGCATGAGACCAAGATGGGAACCTCATGCTGTCCTTAAAGTGCCAGGCTCCCAGAGATGGCAGGGTCACAGTCTAACCCCAGCTCAGAGCCTGGGAATGAGAGCCTGGCCTCCTAAGAAGCTCCCACTTTCTCCATCTCTTGTGCTTCTTTCAGTCTCCATTGTCACATGGTTCACCACTGCCAGAGCTGGAAAGCAGACCCGTGCTTGACCCACCCAGGGGTGGAGCCCTGCAATATCAGCACAAGGTGCCAGGCATGATTAGGGGTTAAACTTATCACTTTAGGGCTCCTATAGTTTTCAACCAATAAAAGAAAAGGCAGACTTTACTTTCATGAAGCAATAAGTGAGACGGATCCAAATGTCCTTGGGGAGAAAAAATACCTTTCTAAAAAGTAACCAGAGAATCTATACCGACATTGTGAATTTCCCAGGCTAGCCTAAGAAATCCATTTATGTGATCCGCTGATGACTTCTCTCTTTCTCCTGAGTGGCTCTGGGCTCAACGCAGACTGCGAAACTCAATCCTATGCCTTCTTATCAGTGCTCTGTGCCAGGGGGACCTGTGTGCTCCTGTCCTTCGACACACAGGGCAACCTCAATGTTCAAAGGGGTGGCAGGCAGCGGGTTCTCTCTGCTTTCTCCCTGGCTGGTGATGGGGCTGTGAGAAGACAAAGATGTCTTTTTATTTCCCAGCTGGCTTGTCCCAGCAGGCCCAGCACAGGTGGGGACAAAGGTGTCACAGCTTGTCATTCCTTTTGGGGCACTGACTTGCCTCTGGTCAAGTCCCCCTTTACATTTAAGAACATCTAAGACTATGCTGAACAAATTTCAAATAAATTAAATAAAAATAATCCATGAATGTTCTTGCTAAAAAAAAAAAAAAAGAACAAGAAGCTCCTTTTCCTTGTAAATAAGGGTGGCCATGGCCTGCTGTGTCACCGGCCTTGGGTATCTGTGTGGCTGTCTTTCTGTGTTCCACGGCTGCCCTAGGGTGTTGCTGAACGAAAGCCTCCGGTGTACAGCGACACCCTGTAATTTGATTTTGCTTTTAAAGGAAGAAAAAAGCTTGTCATTTATGGAGAGACTTGTGCATGGTGCTTGCTTCCCGTATGGCGTCGCTTTGAGCTCTCCAGCAGGCCGGTGAAGCAGGAGCGTGCCTCCAGTTTTATAAATAAACGTTTAATTTCTGAAAAACTGCACAGTGGGCTTCCTCTACCATCCTACACCAGTGCCTTTTCTCAGAGAATGAATTGGTGTCGGCACGTTGTTATCAGCAGAGGTCACGGTTGACTCAAGCTTTCCCGGCCGTAACCTGACGTCCTGTTTTCTGTTCCAGGTTCCCTTCAGGGGCCAGAAGCACATTTAGCCTCTTGATTGTGACAGCTTCCCAGATTTGTCTTGTCTTCCCAGATTTGTGATGACCTTGACAGCTTTGGGGAACACTGGTCGGGTGTCTGGAGAATGTCCCTTCACTGATGACATTAATCATCTGATGCTTTTCTCAGGATAAGACTTGCATTATGGGCTTTGGCAGGAAGACTCCCCAGGTAACGTTCTATCTTCATCACATCATATCAAGCATGGGCCATTTTTGCTGAAAAGGAAACTGAGGCTCAGGGAGAGGCAGCTACAATCCCAAACCTTCCATAGGGTCTTGTGCCCATTGGAACCAGGCTCTGCCTAGTCCCCAAGCCCATGCCCCTTCCACTCCCGGACATTGCCCTTTTGAAGCCCCCTTGGTGGGGGCCAAGTCACAGAAGGGTGGTCCCCTTCCTTTGGCCAGCCACTGTCCCCATGCAGTGCCCTGACTCACGGGTGTTTGTGTTTAAGGTGGGAGGGTGGAGAGGTGTATCTGAGACAGGCATGGGGTGCCAGTGCCAGTTGAAGAAAGCTGGTTGTCCCCTCTGCCCTCCAGTTAGTACCCACCTCCCTTACGTTGTGTTTGAGATTAAACACCCTTCTCCTACAAGTTTCCAGTGTCCTGCCTCACTAGCAGGATTATTAGCCAAGGTACTTGCTCTAGTGTTCTGAATACCGCCTCACAAATTTATTATCTCCATTTCAACTGCACTATTATTTACTTTTTTTAAAGAGAGAGGGACAGTGAGAGAGAGAGAGAGAGAGAGAGAAAGAGAGAATCAGTTTTATTTAGTTTTTCATGTGGCTTCCATTGCCCCAACACTTAGTTGTGTACTTGGTGCTGGGGTTCGAACCCGTGTCCTCATGTATACCAGGCAAATGCTGTAACCGCTGAGCCACTGCTCCAGCCCCAGCACTATTATTTGCTTAATAAAAAATTTAGCCTCCTTCCAAGCAATAATTATGAAATCATAATTTTATGTGCCCATTATAGTTTTATCTTGACGCATAGTAAAATAAATTTCAGACTATTACTTTTACCAGTAAACCTTCATCCTTTGCTCCTCCCATGTACTTGGGGACACCAGCACTGTGCACCTCACCTGCCAGGAAATGCTGAATCACCCGATAGGAAGGCTGCAGGGAGCAGTAGCCTCCTTTTTTTTCTTTATAAATTGAACATTTTTCCCTTTTTGGTAATAAGTATATTCATCACTCAACCATTTATCATTTCTACGTGTTAGGAATGCCTATTTTGCATATTTTGAAATATGCAATTAGCGTTGTCAAGCATGGTTACCCTACTGCGCTATAGAACCCTGAGTTGTTGCTCCTACCCAACTGCACCCCTATTCATTAACTACTCTCTTTGCATTTGAAAATTAATCTTTTTAAAATCAATGCACATAACTTGAAAAGACCAATTGCTTGTAAAGACTTAGCGCTAAAGCTAGAAGTCCCTCCTTAAAACCCCCAGGTTACCCCCAGAGAGAGCTGCCATCAGCATCTGCCTGCCCCATCTCCCTCAACTCCGCCGTGGTGGGTGCTGTTGGTGCCCAGCCTGAGTCCCTGGGGCTTGCCACAGTCATGCCCAAGACCTGGCCTCTGTAGCCAGCACCTGGATTCTTGGCACGAGGGTCCTCCCCGCTGGATCCCACTCTGCTGGAGAGCAGCTCTCAGCTAGTGGTTGGGAATGAAGGCACAGTTCACTATGAATTTCTCAGTAAAGAAATGTAGCATTAATTTATCTTCATCTTAACACATTTTTTGAAGTTTGAGCTAAGAAGAAACACAACCCTCTCACTGGTTCTGTCTGCATCAGAATGACAGTGTTTTTACTTAACAAAAGTTCTCACAGGGAGAGGGAGAGTTGGACAGGTACCTGTGGATCCTTCCTTCCTTGCTTACAGACCCTTCCTGGGAAGGTGTCATGATTTGCACCCAACCTAATCCCTCTCCAAAGCTTCCTTCAGTTTAGAGAGGGATGAGGTTGGAGGCAGGGAGACCAGCGAGGAGGCTGTGGTATCAGTGCAGGTGAGACATGACTGAGGCCTGAAATTGAGCACCGCAATGGGGGTGGAGACAGGTGCCTTACAGCAAGCTTGAGCCAGAGCAATGAGCTACAGACCTAACTTAGCTAGAAGAGCACAGAGCAGCAATCCGCATGCTTAAAAATATAAACCAAAAGGGAGTGAGAGACTCAAGGGCTGAATGTTTTCTCTCCTACGTGGAAGCTAGAATACAATCTAAGACAGACTGAAAGTTAGCTAAGCTAAATAATAACCTCAACATAGGTGAATTTTTACATAAGCAGAGGGAGCCAAAACTATGAAGGCTGGGGGAGAAGGAAGTGGGGCAGGGTGGGGAGGGAGGGATTAAGGTGGGTTATCAATGCAGCTGGAGGGGGAGTAGGGGGTTATC